>VZTH01004623.1:255-70814 GCA_013397815.1 Aleadryas rufinucha
TCCTGTCACAAAGCCGGACCCGGTTCTCTCTTTCTCTCTTGCACGCCGTTCTGGTTCTCACGGGATAATCCTTCCTCCCCTCTTTCTCACCAAGAGATTGAAAACGCTTAATTGGGCTCTGAAAACTCGGGACTCCACCTCCTCTGGTCGTTCTCCTTGTTGCTTGCTCTCTGGGGAGTGGCAGGGATTTTCCAGGTGTTTGTAGGTGTTCTCCGGCCCGAAAGGTGGCTGTGCCTCAGATAAGGCAGACAGAGCAGCCAGGAAAGGGTTTCTCTGCTTTTCCCTGGCTGGAGCTCCTCTTCTGCTCATTGCTGGGGAAATGGGAAAGTGCTACAGCTTCCTCAACAAAACCCAACTGCAGCAGTGGAATGAATGAAAGCGGTGAGCTTTCCTAGAGTCTGCCTCTAAGGTGTGATAATTTGGTCAGTATTAGTAGCTGCATGCCTGCTACAGCTCTGTTCTACTGTCAGAGATCATTTTGCTAATAGTTCTAATTTACCCCATAACCATGTGCTCCTCATAGATGTGTTCTCCCTGATAAGAAGAGGTGGTCTTTGAGAACTGCATAGAATAAATTTATGCCTTTTGTAATCCTAAGGAAGATTAGTTTGTAGATGAGGTCTCTTGCAGTGAAGTGGAGGAGACACAGGGTGGCCTCATGGATGAGGAGAAGCAAAGGACAGCTGGAGTGGAACAGGTAGGTCTGAAAGTTGGCACGAGCAGAGTTCAGGAGGTTGTGCAGCACATGGTGTCACGTGCCTGTCATGAGAACAAGCACAGGCACTTTTTGCAGAGCTAACATGCAGTTTGAGTGATTGGCTTGTGGATGGACAAGCTAGAGCTGTGTTTTCATTCACTGAAGTTGTGGACATGTTGCAGCTTTCAAAAGTGAGCTGTCTAATTGCTCTCTGATGTCCTTGTTCATGGGCTGCATGTAGGGACAGGTGAGTTTCAACTGCAGCCATCTGAAGAGCTGAAACAAACATTAATAATATAGGGACAAGACTTCACTGTCTGTTAGGAAAAAAAACTAGCAGAAAAGTTTGCAAATGCACTCCAGTTCCTTTAAACTAGGTGCACGTCATGATTTTTCTTAGTAAATTCAGTCTTAAAATTAGTTGATGTGTGGGGAATCCAGAAACTCGAAGGTGAAGTCAGCTCAGTTCTGATATTTGTTGCCATCCCTTCCTAGTGATCTTTGTTTAAACCAGTTGTGGTCAAGGTGAGCTGGGTTAGATGTTCAGGACAGGTGTAGAAAGGGAATGGTGTGGTTGTGACCATGTTTAAGTGGCAGCTTCTAGCATCTGCCTTGTGCTGGCTTCTTTAAAGGGAGAGCTGCACCTCCCTGCCATTTGCTCTCCCACTAAACACGTATCTGAAATACAGCAGGGTACTTAATACAGCACTTAACATATCTTAGTGCTGTACCTTAGCTGGTAGCAGTACTCAAAAAGAACAGGGTAAACCCTTACCTTTATCTTTCATGCTTGCTAACAATACTCACTGCTTCTGTGACTTAGGCACTTCAGCTTTTGAAGGTTTTACAAGCCCGTGCCAGCAGCTTTAACGCTAATTCAGGTGATTTGCCCTGTTTCCCACACTGCTTTGTGTAGAATTATAGTTTTCTAACAGGGACATCTAGTGGTAAAATATATTTTACTTAAAAATATATTGTTTGAGTCCTTTTATGTGTCTGCTGTTTCTGTGCTTGCTACGTAATGGCATTACTGAAGCAGTAGATTTCTGGTGTTGCCATTAGAGAGGATCTATTTGTTTATCACTGACAAGCCAAACTCATCACAAATCATGGCATGTAGTGCTTCCCTGAGTGATTTTTTAAAAAGTAAATACATTTTTAAAAATTCCTTGATCCTTCCCTCCTTATCTCCTTCCCTCGTACCCATCACTGCGCCTTAGTAGAAGGAGGAGGTGTTTCCTTGGAATAAAGAGCAGGTGCGTGTTGCACAGATGAAAAGACACTGATGTGCACAGTCAGAGGCTCACTAGCCTAACACACTGGTACATTTGTTATCTGAGAGTCAAGTAAAGAATCTGGATAAAGAGTTGTACAAGCTTTTCATTCCACAAGGACTGTTTGCAGAGCTTGTGTGCTCGGGTTCCCCGCGGTGCCTGCGGGGAGGGAAAGGAGCCTGCCCCTCCTGCTCTGCCCTCCAGGTCACTGGGTTATAACAGCCCAGATGTTTAATGTTTTGTCATGCTTCTGAAAAGTATCAGATGCAACTTTTAATCTCACTTCACAACGAAATGGTGGAACATGTCAGTGAGTATCTGTTTTGGAAGTGTAAGCTGGGATCACACTGTTTTGGTTCAACTGTGGGAATGCAGACACAGGGGGACACAGAGACCATCCCCTCTGCCCAGCACTTGGTGGAGTGTACATTGAAGACTGGGTCCAGTTTCTCTTTCCAGTAGGAAAGAGAGGTTGATAAAGTTGTCACAGCTTCAGCAGAGGGACAGCACAATGGGGCTGGGGCTGGAGCACTCACCCTGTGAGCAAAGGCTGAAAGGGTTGGGCTGGTTTAGCCCAGGGAAATGGGCTTTAGGGGTCCTGAGGCAGAGAAGTTCCTACTGGATATAAAGGAAAACTTGATGCAGAACAGTCAGGTGCTGGGACAGGTTGTGCCCAGAGGGGCTTTGCAGTCTCCATCCTTAGGGACTCTCAAAACCCACCTGAATAAAGCTCCCAGCAGCCTGGTCTGACCTCAGAGCTGATGCTGCATTGTGCAGAAGGTTGGACAAATGATCTTCAGAGATCTTCCAACCCAAACTGTTCTATGATTATATGTTTTAACACCTCTGTGTGTCTGTGTTTGTCTGAATATATATACACACATATATGTATGTATTCTGAGTAATGAGTAATTAATTGTAGTTGTTTCGCAATGTTCTTGGATTCTAAAAAAAACCCCATTATCTCTGTTGCTCAGACCCTCTAGCTGAAGGGCCAAAAATACACTCATTATGTTTCAATTGATATTTTTAATTATAGTTGGTATTTCTGAGCCATGTACATGTGAGAGCTAGCCTGTTGGTAAGTGGCATTTAGATAATGAAGTGTTACATCCCTTTTCAAGACAGCATAATTCTGTTCTAATATATTAATAGCTGTTTTTAGCCTGTATTGTGGCTCTGGTTCTTCACTGTTCTAACACCTTTTGAATCTGCTGGGTAATTTTAATCAAATTCGAAGGACTGGTAGATGCCTTGGAAATAAGTGAGGCACTGGGTGGAGTGACCAAATCAGTTCTTTTGGTGAGGGAAAGGCAGGTACAGATCAGCAATTACATGAATTTTCATTGTGACTGTTTTATTTTGGCCTTTATGCGAGTAACTGAGTCCTGTTTTACTCATGGTTGTAAGGACCATATGAGGACAGCTGGGTTATTGGGGTGAGGAGATGTTCCAAGCTAGGGAAGAAGAGAGGGAACAACAGGGGACTCGGACCTGCAGGAAACCAGGTCCTGATGTTCTGCATCTCACTTTCTGAGGAAAGCCTTGTCAGTGGTTTCCGAAGTGCTCTGGAGGAGGATCCCATGATCCATTTTGTGTGATCCATGGACATCACTGTGTGATTTCACTGATGGCACAAGACAGCAGAGCTGGTTTCTAGTTCAGGGCTCATGCTTTGATGTCCTGCTTCGAGTATCTGAATGCTGCTGACTTGGAGATCGAACTTCTGTCATGTAAAAGAAGACCCACGTGAAAATATGGACCTGTTGGTCCATATCAAGTGTCACTATGGAAAAATAACTACAGCTTCTTATGGATGCTAAAAAGCTTTAGCAGAGAAACTTTCCAGCTTTCTGCAGCATTTTGTGAGACTGCAGCATTTCGTGAGACTGCAGCATTTCGTGAGAGCTCTGTCTTTCCCATGCAAGCTATTAGAAACAATTATATGGGTTTTGTAAACCAACTTTGCTATCTTACACCTGCAGATTGTTTGTAGGATTGTTATGATACTGACCAGAGAAATATTTTGGAATGGGTGTTGTGAGAATTGACCAATCACCACCCTAGGAGGTGGATGACCAGAGGTCGAATGACCTTGCACCATGTAAGAATACTAAGGTATAAAACAAGCTGTATGTAATTAAACAAAGAGGCTTCTTCTCCTTTCTTCCTGGACCAAATCTGTGTTGGTTTTCTCTCCATCCTCGCTACAACAGCGACAGCTTCTGTCTTGACAAAACTGAATGACCCCCCATGGTAAAACAGCTGTAACAAGAGCTGGTCCCAGAGCCTTTTCTCTCCCTTCAGTGGCTTTGCTCAGCTCTGCGTGGCCAGCTGGGGTCAGCCTGTGTCCGGCCGAGCTCCTCGTTTCTCCAGGGAAGGCTCAGGACGCCGTTTCAGCCTCTTCTCCCGAAATAACAGCTTTCATCACTTCCCTTCCCCGTTTCATCGTGCGCTCATGGTAAGAGCAGGAGCACACATGCTGTCTCTGGCACACAAAACGAAATAACCATTTGAGGGGGGCAGCTTCTTTTGGGAGCAGTGCTGCCTTAAAATGCTTGTGAAACTACCGCCTCAGGCATCCTCGAGCTTTCTGTTTCACCATCTGAAGGGATGCCATCAACACGTTTTTTTTAAAGCTTCTGTAAAGCTTAGCCTGTTTTACGAGGAATGTGTTAGGAACCTTAGCTATTTATGTAATTATCCTAATGAAGTGGTTTTATTTATTGTTTTCCGAGGAAATGCTCGGTATTTTTGGATTCGTGTTCTTCAAAGGAGAGGAGATGAATTTCCTGTTAAGAAATTGAATGCGATTTTTTTCAAATGTCTTCAGAGAAAAAAGTAAACTAGAAGAGTGATTACAGAATATTGGCTAATTAGCTGTAGTGTAACTGCTTTAATTACTTTTATCCCTGAAGCCACATGACTGTGCAGATGACTAGCAGATGACTTATTTAAAAAAAAAAAAAAGACGTGTTCACACTGCAAGGTTAATGAGCCTAATTAAATATAGTTTTCCTTAGCCAGATACTAAATCATAAAGCTTGGGGGAGTGAGGGAGGGGGAGAATCCAAAGGCAGTCAGTTCTATTTCAAAAAATGGTTTTATTCTGATTTTTAATGAAAAAAAAAGAGAAAAGCTGGAATTGTGAGTGATTTTTCTGAATAAAGGCACTTAGATCTAAAGATTTGTTGAGACCTCACATGGCAAACTTTGAAAATCTATTTAGAGACGATTATGCTAAGACATATTTGTTTTCACTTACCCATTGCTTTAATTAATGTAGGAATGGGCTTGAATAAAAGGTCTGTGTTATATGGAAGTCTCCATCTGCTGCTGCATATTACCAGAACCTTTGTCCTTCCTTGCCGTGCCATTTTTATTGCACCATTTTATTTCCTGTAGTAAGCTGCATCATGTCTCACATTAAGTGGTACAGAAAGGACAGAGTTCTGATTTTTTATTAAATTATTTCATTTTTTTTTTTAACTCTCTGCCTGTGCTGTGCACTGTGGTTTGAGTTCCCACACTCAAAAAAATACTTGTAGACCCAAATTGTATGGTCTTTCAGGGAACCTTGCATCCCATGCACAAAAATTAGATACTAGACATGACTGAGTTGCCATGTGTCAGCTACCTTTGGGATTAGCCTTGAGTTACTGAAAGCAGAGGTAAAATGTGTTAGTGAAAAGGGCTTAAACCAATGGGTTTTGTCATATTTGCAAAGAACATGCAGTCAGCTGTTGCTGATCAGCTGATGTTTGGTGACTTTCACAGGGGACTCTGGGCAAAGAAAAAGTAGTAGCTCATTTCCACTTCCACTCTCCTTCCACATCTCTTCTCCCATTATCAATTTTCTTTTTTCTTTTTTTTTTCCTTTCTCCAAATGACTTTTTAATTGGCTATTTCCCTTAAGCTGATCTAGTGTGCAGGGCTCTTACATCCTAAAAAGATTGCTTAGACCTGAGTCAGGATGCTCAGGAGTCAGGTGAGGTAGATACAGCAGCTGTATCAGATTGAATCCTCTACAAACAATGAGTGATGAAGAATTAACCTACTCATGGGTGAAATTTATGTCATTTCATTTAAATTTTCATCTCCAACTTGAATTTTCCCTATCTAACGAACTGGATGCTGTCTTCATACTCTCCCAAAGAACAGTTTTTATAAATCAATTATTAGTTGGTTTTCTTGGTTGTCTTCAAAAATGTGGAAAGAATAGGATAGAGCAGACCAACTGAAAGGATCCTTATTAGGGAGGGAGAAGCTGATTTCCTCATCTAAACTGCTTCCTTTGGTTTTATCCCATTTTCCAAAGGGGCTGAAAGGTGCACCCAGTAGGGTTCAAAAGTTATTGTAATAAATGGGATTATGATTAAATGGTGCTGCCTCAGCACTTGGCAGGTAGCAGAAGAATCATAACACGGGGTTTTGTGTGTCCTTCCTCTATTTATTTATTTATTTATGTGTGTTTTCCTCCCACCACATGGACTTTGTCAAATACATCCTATGTGCCTACTGATAGGCAAAAAAGGAGGAAAGTTCTAGCCATGGTTCTTGCAGCAATAGCTTTTCTCACCTGCTTTCTACAAGTCAGCTGAGCTTCTTGCCTTTGGGGACAGAATGGATAAACCTGTGGCTGTGAAAGGGGAAAGAAATAAGGAGGGTTTATTGTTTGACTGGTTTGCAACTTTCCAAGCTGCTTCCCCCTTTTCCTTGTTGCCATACAGTGAGTCTGATGCTGAACTCTTGAAGAAATCCACACATTCCTTAAGATCCCTTTGAAATTCCTTCATTGATTTGTTTTTCCTGCTTTTGGCCAACTCTTTGACCTTGTGGGTACCACTCACCAAGAGCTTGTATGTGGTGACAGGACAGTGGTAGCTCAGTAGCTTACTGTGCTCAGAACAAGATTTTGTTCAGCTGTTTCATGTTGTCCTGCATTTCCACTGAGTCATCTTTACCCTAAATTGGTTTCTCTGCAGCTTTTTGTAAGTCTAGGAAAACAAGCTTTTATTTGCACATACTTTGGCTGGTATATTAGTTTTCTACGTTTTTTTGGCTATTAAAGCTGTCCAGTAGGAAGGAAAAAAAAATTAAGTATAAGATTTCTGTACAAAATTAGTGATTTTGTCTACCAGCTTTTTTTTTTTTAAGTTTTAAACGTTTTTTTTTTAATCAATATGCTCCAGGGAAATGCAATTTAATGGCATAGTAAAGAAGATTCATAGAGTGACATGCTCTTAATAAATTCAGTCACCCAGAATTATCTCCTAGTATCTGTCTATGCCCATGTCCATATTCTGACCTTAACTGATGATGATACTTGATGATTGATGGTGGTGATTTGCTGATGATTGGTGCTTAATGATTGTTGATGTTATTTTCAGACTGTTTTCATGGAATGCTTGTATGATTAGTATTTAGAAGAATTATTTATGTTTTGGGATGTGAGAGACTTTAAAGACATTCCAATTTCTTTTTGCTGTGTACTCTCATGAGCAGTTTGTGTATGTTAATATTAAAAATTACACTCTGGATTTATCATAATAAGCAGAAATGTAAAGATTCAAGAGCCTGAACCCTCAGTTCTCCTTTATGAGTCAGTTAGCCTTTGTTAAGCAGTGGCCAATATTTGGTTCTTCTGGCTCTAGACAGTTTCATTATTTTAGTACATATTGAGCATCTTCTACTCTTTGGGAATTCTGGAATCTAGAAGTAAGTCATCAAGCAATGGCAGGAGGCTGATTTGGAGGTTTTTGGTTTCTTTTCATGCTACATGTATAATAAACTTCTCAGTCCAGGTCTGTCACTCTCTCATCAGCACTCAGTTAATTCACTTGCAGTGGCACACAGAACATGCTGTGTGAAACACCCAGGTCACAGATCATCCCCTAACAGAAGTTAAGGCTATTTTGGGCTGATGATAAGTCCACAAGCCCTTGGAAGGACGTGAAAGCACAACATGCTCTTCAGAGGTTCCAAACTTTCTACAACTTTCTTCTGAGGTACCACATCATAGATTAAAACACAGAAATATTTGAGAGAGGCTTTTTTTTTTGTTTATTTCTCCCCCCAGAACTTGGCTGGATCTCAAGAGTGTATGTGAATCGACCTGCAGTGGTGAGGCATGCAGAACAAATTAAAAAATGGAAGACTCTGAAAGGTAATTGGCAAGTAAGTGCTCTTCTTATGCATTCTGTTCCTGTATTTTTAAAGCAGTCACTCTCCCTCTCCAGGCTGCAATATTGAATTTTTTTCAAGATACATGTAAACTTAAAAGATGTGCTTGTCCATGTCTTATTTTAGTAATTTGTATTTGATGATGATGGGATGGAATAAGGTGACGCATTTATCCAAACAAGTTAAAAACCTTATAACTCATGACTGGCAAAACTGCAAATGGATTTCAGTCATCTTTATTCATGAGTGGATTAAATTGTATATTACTATCCCTCCACATTTATTCTCTTTCCCAGACAGACTTCTCTGCGTGCTGCCTTCTTATTTTTTAATTTTAAAGCTGTAAGATACGATCATGGTCCCTGTCAAGTTTGACCTACCTGGATGATTTTTCTTTGCTTAAACATTCTCAGCGTGTGTGATTTCATTGCTTAACTAGTTTTGACCTAAAATTCAAAAATCCTGACTGGCTGTGGCATTTGGAGGGGGGAAGGAGCACACTGATGTTAGGAGGACTGACTTTTCAGCTGCTGAGATAAGGCAAATGGTTGGTTATCGTCCATCTCACTAGGAAAAGACAAACTTGGTTCGTTCACCAAACAGTGTTTGGGGTGTCTCCCCTCTGCACACTGAACAAGTTGTTTCCATGCAACAGTAGCTGAAAACCTGGAAGCAGGAGGAGGGAGATGATGAAGGATCAATCTTAAGAGTGGAATGTAACAGAACAAAGCAAGAATCATTTAATTATACTTAATTCTTAATTGTTCACAATAGTTGACATCATGCAGCCATTCTGGAGTGGCTGAAGCTGTGTTCACAATGAGCACAGATCTTGGGATTACAGGTTCAGGATAATTTGATGTAGGTGCAAGATCCTACTGGAAGGTGATGGAAAAAAGTTTCCTGCCTGTTTTTCCTTCCTGAGAACTTGTGCTTTGTGTGTTATGATTAAATTTAAAAATGGAGATAAATGGAGGAAATTCAGACACCAGCTCAGCATTTCTTTAGCATTTCTTATGCATAAAAAGTTGCTTGATACCAAGTTTATCAGTCCAGTGGCTCTGAGTTGAGAAATAGCATCAGTGAGAAGGTCCAGATGGTGTTCCATAACCTTGGCTATCCTCAGATGCTGCAGGTAATGTAAAAACCAAGACTTCTTTTGACTGAGGTTGCCATATAAATAACAAAGACTCAGGGAGCCACAGGCTTTGGTTACAGACAGTCATTGGGAAGAAAGGGATTTAGTGTCACTCCCACAACACAGCTGGAGGACAGATGTTTATTCCTAACAGTTCTCCCCCTCTCCTGAGCAAGGTTTCACTTTGAAGGGTGTCAGCAGCATCTCTCCTGTGTTTGAGCACTGTCACTGCAGGGCAGTGGTGTGCTGTTTACTTAACAGAGATGATGCTGAACCTGTACATGTTTCAATGTGAGCAGCATCACAGACTCGAGTTCTGCAGCCTGGTTCCCAAAATACACATTAGAAAAACCTTTTCTAAAAACCTGGATTTTATACCAGTTCTTGAAACCCCCCCGACTACATCTGTCTTGATGACTTTATGATTCGTGTCATGAGAGAGGAGACAAAAATTCCCTCTAACAGAGGATAAAAAAAGCCAAGTGAAAGTAAAAAAAATAAAACCATTCCAAGGGAAAAACCCTTTCAAAGTATTCTAGGATGAAAGGAGAAACCAGAAACAATCAGTCAGGCTTAGACTAGCAGAGGCCAGTGATGGTTCATTACCCCATTCAGTCACTCCCAAACGGGTTTCCTTGTAGGAAAGGAAATTCCTTTCATTTCCTGCAGGTTCCAAAAGGAGACTCCCATCAGCGAAGTGTGAAAGCTTTGTGGGCTGGCCAGCTGTGGAGCATGTGCAGAGTCAATAACTCCATGTAGAAACAAGCTCTGCTGCCTGTGCTGACAGATGATGTTAGAGAGGGGCTTTATGGACTCAACTGGACTTTGCCATTGTACAAGTGCCCTGTAAGAGAAGTCAGCTTTGAGTGAAGCCATCACTGTAAATGAGTGTTTTCTGAAAGACCTTCAACAAATATTTCAAAATAATGTCTTAAGTTTTGCTTAGCAAAAAAAGCTCATAAAATTTTTAGTTACGCTTCTGTTCCATTCTTTGATTAATAAGTCTTTTAAAATCCTGTAGCATTTCCATCTAAAGAGTGCTTTAACCTTGTCACTTACCTCTTGCTTTTGGGGTTTTTTTTTGCACCAGAATTAGAGATGTTTTTTATTCCTGATTCACACAAGAGAAAGTGGACTGCATCATTAGATACTGCTGAAGACATGAACAAATATCTGCCAACCCTGTCTATCCTGAGCCATTATTCGCTTATCCTCCGTGTTACATCCTATACATTTCCTCATTGTCAGAGTGAGAGCCAGGCTTCTGATTCCTGCATCTTCTAAGGCAGTTTGGCTTTGGAAGTGTAAACAGAACTGCTCCATTCCTTGCTTTGTTCCCTTTGCAGGCGGCCTGGCTGCTGAAAGCTGTCACCTGCATAGACCTCACCACTCTCTCGGGCGATGATACCGCTTCCAATGTTCAAAGGCTGTGCTTTAAAGCAAAGCACCCTATCAGAGAGGATCTGCTCAAAGCCTTGGACATGCATGATAAAGGTATGGTAGCATTTGGTGTGTGTGTTTTGTAGAGAAAACGTCTGCATTTCCTCATTATTTTCTCGCTTTTCGCAGAGGGCGTTGGTCCGCTGATTGAAGTCGTACGGACCAGAGGGGAATGAGGCCTCTGATTGAAGCCATATACATAAAATATCAAAGATCAGTCTTTTTTTTTTTTTTAAACTTGGATTTATGGACTCTTCAGACAGCTGAAGTATAAAACATGAGGTCAATTACCTGAGAGTTTGGGAGAAGAGCATTTTAGCTGGAAATGCAGCAGGGCTGCATTAGCATAAAGGCTGCTCAGTTGCTGCTGGGCTCAGTCTGGCTGCACAAGTAAGAGCAGAGCTTGGCAGTGCAGTTTCTCTTGCAGCAATTTGCTGATCAAGCACGCCTTAACTGTGTGTGTTGGCATTAAACTGTGAGTCTGTCAATAAAAATCCTGGAGTTTTAACTCCTGCTGATGCAGGCTTGCTCCCAGGGCCAGGTGTGTCGCTGTTATCGCGAGGAGGGAGAGAGAAGGAACACGGATTCGGTCCAGAAGTAGAGAGAAGAAGCTCTTTAATTATATATCACCTCTTTTATACTTCAGTGCTCTGGCATGGTGTAAGGTCATTGGACCTCTGGTCACCCACCTCCCAGGGTGATTGGTCAGATTCTACAACAGCCATTTCAAAATATTTCTCTAGTCAGTATCATAACAATCCTACAAACAACTGCAGGTGCAAAACAGTTTACAGAAAACCATAATATAGTTTTGAATAGCTTGCATGGGAAAGACAGGGCTCCCATGAAATGTTACAGTCTCACAGAATACTGCAGAAAGCTGGGAAATTTCTCTGCTGAAAGCTTTTCAGCATCCACACAGGTGAAGGAGCATGAGGAAGGGAACAGCACGGGAATTACCTGAACCATTGGAGCAGCATGACAGACATCCCTGGCGTGGTGCTTAAGGTCCTTGTGAGAACACAGGGGTGGGAGGTGAGGACAGTGCACATGTGCTCATGGTGTGGATTGCACTGGAGAAGGTCTCTGGATGAAAAAGGGAACTGTGGCTTTTGCAGGTATCACTGTTGGAGCAGTTTGTGTGTATCCTGCAAGAGTCTCTGATGCTGTGAACACCCTAAAGGCTGCTGGTTGTAACATACCTGTAGCTTCAGGTAAGCTTTATTCAGAAATATCCTGTTAAATAATTTGATGTTATAAAAGACGTAGAAAAATCCAGAAGTCTGGAGTTGCTTTTGTGTCAGGGAGTAAGGTGAAAAGCTAACAGGTGGAAGGAAGGGAATGGAAGGAGGATTTTCTTCTGGTGTAATCTTTTGTTGTCTTTCAACTTCAAGCTTATCAGGAATGCCAAGTCTGTTTTGCTGGAAGCTCTGATTCAAAGAGGTCTTTAAAATATATCAGTGTTTTTCTCACCTGGACAGAAGAAACTGAGATGGAGTGCTGGACAAGTATCAGTATACACTAAGCTGATGATGATGATGATAGGAATTCTAATAAAGGTTTATTTTCCCTATCATGTTTGGCTTTTAAGTGTAATCCTGTGTCAAGGTTTAGCCCAAGCCAGCAACTATGTACCACACAGCCTCTGGCTCATACACCCACTTCCAGGATGGTGGGGGAAAGAGAATTGGAAGAGTAAAAGTGAGAAAATTTGCGATAAGAGCTGCTTTTTTGTGCACTCCCAGCCCACTCACCAAGAAAAGGCCTTGACTCTGTGCTGGCACTACTCTGCAGTTACCAAAACATCCCTGTAGAGCCAGCACTGTTTCCTGCACGAATCCAAAACACAGCCCCACTCCAGCTCCTGTGAGGATAACTCTATCCCAGGCAAAACCAGCACATCCTGCAGGCTGACTTCAGGGAAGCTGTGTGCAGAGCCTGGGGTTGTTGCCTGCTGAGCAGCCCACGGGTTCAGGGCTTTCACATCCAAATCCAACAGTGCCAGCTCTTCCCCAGTCACCACACACGAGAGACAAGTCCTGAATGTACAGAAAGCAAGAATTAGAATCAAAGAATTACTCACCTGGGAAGGGAGCCCTGGATGTCATCTGGGCCAACCCCCTGCTCAAAGCAGGGGCAAACTTTGAAGTTAGATCAGGTGTTTAATGCTAATGTGAGTTTTTTTGTTCTTGTTTCATTATTATATAGGGGAAAAAAACATACTAAATGCATTTATATGTCAGAGAGAAAGACAATCTCTGACAAAGCCATTATTTTTTCCATTTCCAAAGTTACCTTTGGGTTTTGTACTCAAACATAAACATAATCTTAAACAGAACTCATTGAAAGCAATTTTTGCTATACTGTGATTTAACCGTTAAACAATATTATTATGATTTAACTCGAGATACTACTTAAAAGAATTGGAGAAAATTAAAAGTTATGTATTCCTTCATATCTGAATTCACTCCTTGTTTGCTCAGTTCTGCTGGAAGCAGTAGATACTGTGCTTTTATGTGGGCTGTTCTGGAAAATATCAAGGCACGTGGAAGATCTTTTCACAAGATGCATTGACCTTGCTGGACATCGGTTTTTGAGGGCAGAACTACTGCTTCTTGTGGATAAAGAGAGGGTAGGATGAGGTGCCTTTAGATTGCTTGAATCGTGGCAGGGATTAAAAAAAAGAATAACTTTGAAAATTTTTGATGTATCAGAGGTATTTTCAATTTTACGGTCAATTTATAAACCTTTAACACATTCATAAAACATTTCTTCCTTCTGCCTGCACCCCTTTCGTGCTAGTGGCTGCTGGGTTTCCTTCTGGACAAACTCCTCTGGAGGCCAAACTGACTGAAATAAGGCTGGCAGTGGAATATGGTGCCCGAGAGATTGACATTGTCATCAGCAGGAGTCTGGTGCTGACTGGCCAGTGGGAAGGTAAGTGAACCTTTCTATGTGCACGTGCAGCATCTGTCTTTGTCACTTCCCCAAATATCTCCAACAATCCTTGAAGAATTTGGTCCCTCCTCTCAGAGTAACTGATAATCTGGGGCCCTGAGCTAAAAAAACCTCCCCATTTAATTAATTTATGACAAAGGGTTGGGTTTTCTGAGAGGAATGCTGTTGGAAGTTGTGTCAGGCTGGGCAGGCAGAATGACTTTGTGGTTTGAAAAGTCAGGTCTATTCCTTCTGTGCCATTAGAGGATTTTGTGTACAGCATTAAAAAAAAAAACAAGTAAAAACCTAATTATTTGAACAGTTTTGTTAGAAAGCCCAAGGGGCTGCTAATGTAGATGATACCTTGTTAAATATACATGTTTCAATTCTTGATGAAAATACGTACTTTAGTTGTTTTCTTTTTCCTGAAAATTGAGGGTACAAATTGACTGTTCGTATTATTATTGATGTTCTGGTGTCTGTAGACTGCTACTAATTAGTAAGAACAATAATGCTGAAGATGGTTTTTGCTCTAATTGCCTCCTTAATGTACTGTGAATGGTTTGCCTTAAGTGCTGACGGTGCTCCTATAACTAATCTCCATGTGAAGGTAGACACATCATTGTCTTGGAATGAATTTTCCATTTAGCTGTGTAATGCAGTGCCATAATATCCTGTTTGCTTGGGAGGCTTCATAATGGACCCCTGGTACCTGACTTTATTTAAGGAAATAACAGTCATCATGGTAATAGATCATGTTTTCTGATTTTGGTCTTCTTCCAATTAACAGTTAGAATTGAACCAAAAAACCTCACATGTTTCTGCATCTGTGTCTTCAGGACTGGTTTCCTTGCTGTAATATCTTGACCTCTTTTGTAGCATTTGCAATCTCCACTCTTTTGGTCTTAATTATATTGCTCTTAGTTATATTGCTTGAAGGATTACATGAAGGAGAACTCAGAGGAGAAATACAGGGCTTGGATTCAGAGAGGGGGTTTGTGCCATGGCTGAAACGAACTGGACATACTTTGTTAGCTATCTCTGCATGGGAGATGAATTACTTTTTGTGGTCACAAATTACAGGGGAGGAGTACACAGACACAGCAGTGATGGACGTGATATAAATCTGTCAGTTTGCTAAATAATTAGGGGTGGCTTTTAATTTGGTGTGCATATTCTTTTATCCAGAGCTGAAGTCATGACAAGGTTGAAAGCCATCCTTATTTTGGCATGGCTTATGTATTTTTTTTTTCTTCCTTGATGGCAGAATTCAAATTATTTCCAAATGATTTCTCTAAGTTTATTCATGAATGTGAATCTGTTTGTGGCACACATTTACATGATCTTGGAAAAAAGCTACTTCAGGAACAGAATTTACTTGCCATAGAGATAGTGACGCCACAAGGTGAAAAATTACAATATTTAACTTTCCTATTAAAAAAAAAAGTACTTCATTAGGTGTTCTGAATATTTTTGTGAAAATCCAGTGTTCTGTCTTCCTGTTTCGATATAGATACGTTACCTGTTTGATTAGGAATAATACAGAATAATCTATAAAGTACTTTTAAGGGATCTAGAAGAAGAGATGAAGAAGGTTTTTTTAGGCTAAATCCCTATATTACATAAAATTAAGAAGTCTGGTGCAGTACCTGTGCCTGTGTTCAAGGTGCTTCATCAACTAAAGCTGCCTTGCAGTTCTATTAAAACTTATGCTAATAATAGTAGTAGTAGTAATAATAATAATATACTTTTATGGGTATTTTCGTATGCTGACAGTCTTCACAACTTCAGAAGTTATTGAAAAAAAATCTGTGTGCTAGAGTGCTTTATCTTGGTGTTAATTTTTAGCTTCTCTTCTAGCCTGTGCAATAATTGGGGTCACCACAATACAATAGTGTTGCTTTGTGATTTGCTTCAAAGCCTTGTTTGGTTATTAAATATTTTAGTGTATGTCCAATTATGTCAAGTTATTTTAAAGCAGTTCTTGAATATTGCTGGAGCTCTTTATGACACTTAGAATGTGTTTTCCAGATCTTTGTGAAGTCTTTGTTAAGACCTTTTAAATAATGCTGAATATGAAAGCAGCTTTATTGGACAGCTAAATTACATCAGAAAATAACATTGAATGAGATGTAAGTTTATGAATTTACATACCTTTTATAACCTTCTAGCTTTTAAAGCAATGCTACTCTTAAAGTGGTTTACTTATTGTCTTGTATTACTTGACAAAATATGGGTTAAGTTTAAAATTATCAGTTTGGATGCTTCCTTTAGACACAGAATGTGGAGCCTTTATGTGAGGAGTGATCAAGTTGACCAACAAATGGTTGGAAGAAACTGGATCTATTTATTATTCTTTTTTTTCCCCCCTGTTATCAATATTTGCTGTACCTCCTGAAGTTGTGTGGGGTGCAGAAATGCTGCTGCTAATTTCCACAGCTTTTAGCAAACACCTGGGCATGCCACGGTGTCAGTGGCTTCAGGAGCATTGTTAATCCATCACTTGCTCCATGGCAGTTGGATTTTCCTGTAAGAAAACAGAAAAAATTTGAGCATGGCTGCATCCATGATACACATTATGTATAACCTCATCATGAAAACTGCTTTTCACTTCTGCTGATTTTTCAGATGTGAGTTTAGAGGCTTTGATCAGGGGTTGGGACCCTACTTGGTGCTGCATACTTCATAAACAGCGCAGGCAAAACACGCTCCCTGCTGCAGAGGCTTGGAGAAGGCTCCACGTGTTGCTCAGGAATGCTGCAGTGGGATTTACCATTTCTAGATGTGCAGGCTGCCCTGGGATCTCAGAGCCTAGCTGCACAGTCTCTGTCTCGTGTCGCCAGCAGCAGCTCAGGCTCCCGAAGCCAGGCTCTGCTTCCAGCTCCGCGTGGATCCCTGGAGCCTGGAGCTGCACGGATGTGGCTGAGAGCAGAACCGAGGGAGCAGTGTTGTGCTGATAGCCTTGTGCCTGTCATTTTGTTAACGAACCTGCCATTAACATGCCAGACAGAAGGGGCTCCAGCTCATTCTCCAGTTTCCCATCACAGTTACCTTGATCTTCTGGGCTAACAGAAAAACATCTTCCTGTCTCAATTCCTGCCCCTAACATCAGTCATTGTGGCTGGGAAGGTAAAAACACCAAAAAATTGATTTTTTTTTTTTAAAAAAGTGATTTTATCACCATTTTTTTGAAGAAGAGCTGTTTCATAACAAATTAAGCAGTGTGGTTTTTTCCTCCTTTAATATTTCCATTTCCTTTGTAGGAGATCTGGATTATCCCCTCTATTTTGTGATTTTCAGGACTAATGTATTACACCAAAGTAAGAGACCATCTAGACAATCTAGTCCAGATTATAGCCAGCAGAAATTTTCAGGGATGTTTGCTTGGGAAATGTATAGGGGAAGGAACCTTTTCTTTTATTTCTTTTTATTCTATTTAATAGCTGCTAAAATTCAATATAATGTACTAAATATTTACACTGTTAGGAAAGCTACAAAAAAAGCTTCCAACTCTTGTGTTTTATAAGAGTGAAATTAAAACCACATCTATGAAAGCATTTTTTTTTCCTATAAAATCTGATTTTTTCTGACTTCTATAAATGCATCCAGTAAAAGCAGATTGAAAGTTCATTAAAGCTGTCAGGTATCTCAAGTGGTGCAAAGTAGAAGAGTTCTTATGTCAAAACCATTTTAACAGCTGAGTCAGTAGAGCTATTGCAGACTATATTAGTGAGCATCTGGCTCCAAGTATATTCTATATAGGTTGGCTTGCTTTAGGGTTTTTTTGTGGGTTTATTGGCTTGGGGTTTTTTGGTTTTTTTCCCCTTTTTTGGTTTTTTTTTTTCCCTGGCTTAAGATTTAGACTACTTAATGGATAATACTGGTGCTTTGTTCGAGATGCTGCAGAGTACTGGCCATTTGCTTTGAGAGCTTTTGCTTTTTTTTAAATATTGTTTTTAAGAGTCAAAAAGAAAGTCTCTTACAACCTCTTCATGGTGCTCTTAGCTCACAGTTGAAAATATGCCTGCAGGGTTTGGTGTGATAGAGGTTTTTGACCAAAATCTTTATGCCACTGCCGCTAACCAGAGAAGCTGTGTCTGCTGTGCCAGTTGCTGGTGTTCTGCACAGGTCACAGATATTCCTGGGTTTGTAGCATCCAGCTTTGCTCCTGTTGCTGTTCATCTTGATGGAGCTGGGTTGTTAAGTGCTGGACTTTTTGGCAGCACAGGCTGTCCCACAGGAAGCCCAGGACTCCTTGGAACACTGAGTACATTTTCAGCTGTGGTTAGCTCCACCCATCCTACAGACATTTGCCCAAGAGTTTCAGCATAATCCCATTATTTGTGCCTTGATTTAAATCTGACTGAGCACTGAAACGTCTCTTTTTATTTTTGACAGGAGTAGGAGTTTTTGCACTTGTTCTATATCAAAGCAGTTCCAGCTTGCACTGGGAATGGGATGCTTTGCTAAATTTGCTCTGTCCCAGATGTAGTTGCAGTTCTTCTACTGTGGGGTTGAAAATGCCCTACGAATGTCAGCTGTTGTCTGCAATAATTGGTCTCTGATTAAAGAACGGCGTTTCTTACCTACACACCTGCCCCATTGAAGCGTGCCCACTTCTCCTCCACCTCAGCTAACCTGACAGACACGGATGATTGGGGATCCTGAGTCGTTCCTGTCCGTGGGATGATGTGTGCTGGCAGGCAGTGAGCCTGTTCAAACCAGCTCGACGCTAATTGCATGTAAAAGTACCTTCCAGCTCCGGGGAGGGTGCTGGAGCTGCAGTGCCAGGGAACAGCAGCTGTGAGGATGTGATTCCTTTCCCTGGAATCCAACCTAAATGTACGTTTTGTTGGTTTTATTTTGACACTTTTTGGTGGCGTATCTCAAAGGCAGGGAAAACTTTTTCCTCTTGTTACCAAAGCTGGAAGAACGAGGAAGCTGCTTTCTCTGGGTTTTCAAAAGCTTCAGGAAAGAGTCTCTCCACAAAAAGAGATTTCCTTTGGATCTAACATGAGCAGGGTTATTAAATGCACAAAAAAATAGCACAGGTCCTTTGTGTTTCCTTTTTGAGCCTCGACTTGATGTAGGTTTCTGGAGCATCATCAGTTGATCAATAAAACATGTTAGACTGCATGCTAGTGCTGATTAATTCACACCTTTGGTACACAGTGAGAAACAAGGTGAAGCCTGGTGCCTATAAAGGGACTTGCTAAGTGCATTAGCCAGTTGTCTGCTAATGTGTGCAGCACATCTCATACAGCCACCCAGCAATTCCAGCCCTGGACACCCTGGAGTGCTGATGGCATCAGTCAGATGTGGGCCCTACCACAGCTGGCAAACCCTGCTCGACACTTCCCAGTCTCACTTAAGGACTGAGAGGAAAATAAGTCTCTCATTGCTGAAAAAAAAATGAGTCTTCATAGCCTGGACTGTTTTAGCAAGACTTATTTAAAGCTGTATTTTAACCTTCTGTCAAAGAAATTTTTGATGATGTGTTTGAAGGTTGAGTACAGTTTGTGAAAAGGGCCCTCTTGCAAAGCATCCCGTTTGTTTATTTTGCACCTTAGTTTTTTTTTAAATTCACGATCCAGAAATGGTGACTGTACACTGTAAGAGCTGCTTTTCTCCCCACACTGGAGCAATCTTAAACATCCCCAAGTGGCCAACTTCTGACAGCAATGCTTCCTTAATTTCTAGCTCTTTTAGTCTCCCTATGTTTTAAACTTTTGTGGGAGCTCTGCTGAATTTTACCAGGAAGGGTGGGAGGGTTTCGCTGGCCAGGTGCACAGGAAAACATGACTGTCTCTGAGTACTGATTCAATGTGCTACCATATTTATTGCTGGAAAAGCTGGTTTAGAATCAGTCTTTACTGTCACAGCATTTTTTTACTCCTGATGTGTTCATGGGTATTTGGCACACTGCTCACATTTGTAGTTTTGAGAGAACAGGCATTAATAGCTATTAGGTAAAGTCTGAGACTGCATGGCATTGTTAATTACCTCCAGCCATGTAATTCACTGAACTTACAAAACTTCAGTTCTTGAGTGCCACGACTAATTATACGATTGGAAATTAATCCAGAAGTGGAAATTACGGCCACACTTGAAAATACCTCTCGGGCAGCTTTGATCATTTCCACGTGCTTCCATCCCCAGGTCTGTACGAGGAGATCCGTCTGTGCCGCGCGGCCTGTGGAGAAGCGCACATGAAAACAATCCTGGCAACGGGTGAACTGGGCTCCCTTGCTAATGTCTACAAAGCCAGTATGATAGCTATGATGGCAGGTAAATACACCTGGTTTTCCCTTTCAGCTAAGGATGCCTTTGCTGTATTATTCACGAGGCTTAAAAAATTCTGGTCGTGGAAGTTTGGTTCTGTCGGTCGTAGGAGAAACTCGCGTAGCGATTGCTGAAGTTGCAGGTGGAGTGAATGAAGTGTCACTTGTTTCGTATAACCTACAAAAACTGCGTGAAATGTTGAGTAGCAAACTGCTGAATGGCAAGGGTTGTAGGAACAAGTCAAATTTGTTGCCAAACATCTGATCAGAGTATTTAATAATGACTTTTGGGGCAGACACACTCATGCAGGCAGATGTAGTGACCTACAGGAACGATGTAGGTTGGTGGCTCACAAGCTTGTTGTAAACGCAAGGGGCACTTCCCTGTGAAGATTCATGCTAAAAGCTCTCATTTTTGGTTTCTGATCACTTCTAACCACCTCTGAGAGGGCAGCTCAGGGAACCAGCCTTCCAGTGAACAGGACAGAGTTTCCAGGGGCTCTGCATGCTTTGTAGGTGTGGCTTTTTTGCATAGCCCAGTTTGAGCCTAGATTTTCAGCAGTGTATTCTCTCTCTGCAGCTTTGGGTCTGTGCTGGTACAGTTTTTCCTAGTTTAACCAGGATTTTAGTTCTGTGTTGGAGATGCAGAACTGGGAATTGGCCTTCCAGGCACCTGCTTTTCCCACCGTGCTTGAAAGAGGGTTCCTCAAGTTTATTTCTAGAAGTGTAAAGGCATACTAAGAAGCACTTGGGTTAGTCTGTCTTCTAAACTTCCCCTCATTTTTTGTGTTGATTTTTTTTTCCCCTACTTTTTTTTCTTCAGACTTGAAATTCTTACTTTAAAGCAAGAAAAATGTAATCAAGTGTCCTGTCAGTATTTAAATAAATATTCAGCTTGCTGCTGACCTCACTGTCTCCATACACAATTCTGTGCTTGTCCGATTCAAGTGGAATGGAGAGCGTTTCAGGCTTGTAACAAACCCAGCTACAATGTCAATTATTATCATTAGACACAGAGGATCAGTATTATGCCACTAAATACTGTTTTTAATTAGAAGAGGTGTAAGAAATACACGTTTCCTGTTATTTAAACTGATGCACTAATCATTATGATCACTTTTTGTTACACTGAGTAGTGAAAAATTCAGCTTGTGAAGCATTTTACCGTTTTCAGAATTTTGCTGGTGTAGTTTTTTTGAAATACAGCAGATGGCTCTATTGTTAATGATTTTCCTTGCCTAGTTATTCATTTTACAAGATACTTACCCATCTGAATATATCCAGTAATTTCCTTATTTCAGTCTTTTGCTTTTTCTTTGTGGGTAGGCATAAAAATAAGAATTTATTTGTGCTCTACATACATGCAGTGAGGGCCAGGTTTTCAGGCTCCAACTTGTCAGAACTGCTGAGAGCCTCGAATTCCAGTTGAATTTTATTTGTGTATTTGTCTCATTTTTGGGAGAAAGTGAATCCACAGTATAGTGGATTCAAAGCAAAACTGGCTTTAGAAGTTTTTGCTGCCTCTGACCACTCGCTCCTGTCCTTTACAGCAAAATACAGCTCCTTCAGCTGTGCTGTTAGAAGTGCTTCTTATGCTTCATTGTCAGCTGAGTTTTCAAAGAATTACAGTTGAAAATTATTCCAAAAAAAGGGCTAATTAGTTTGCTGTGTGGTTTTTGATTGGTTGGCAGTGTTTTAGGGTTTTTTGCCATGGTCACAGCCTTGATAATCTGGTTCACAGCCTTGCTTTGCATGCAGTCATATCAGTGCAACTGAGGATGTGGTGTGCAGTCCTTAAACTGCTCTCACTTCACTATCCATGATGTCAGCCTGTCGTGGGGAGCACAAAATCCTGGGGTTACAGATGTTTGCATTGCCTTGCTGAGCATGCACAGGTTCACCAAGGTCCTGAAGCACAAAGCCACCAGAGGTGTTGCAGCTAATATATTGTATATAATTTGCCCCTGTTTGAGTTGGTGGCTCCTGACTCCTGTTATCTCTGAAATAATTCTCCATGGCTGCTTTTCCTTCCTTCTCTAGTACAGTCCATAAGGACAACAACATCAGAATGGGAGGAGGCACACAATTACCTTAAATTCTTTTAACCATGCCGTTACCAACTTGACTGGCATGCCATAAATTCTTCTGGAATATTTAAGAAGCTATTTCTGGGTGAAAGAGGCTGACATCCCTCTAAGGACAGTGACTCACCTGGCAAGAATAATCTCTGCAGTGCTGAGGAGGACGTGATGGCAGGGAGCATTGCACAGCAGTGGCTCTGTCCCACTGCCAAAGGAGCACATTGGTTTTTGGAAAGCTGAGACAAATGCCTAGCACTGAATCAGGGAATTTTGGGTCATTGGTTTACAGCATCCATTGCCATTTCTTGTGCTTCTTCAAGTCCTGATGGTGGTTTGAGTGCATGAGCTTCTCAAGAAAACTGGCTGCATTTTTGATTCTGCTTTGGGACAGAGAGTAAAGTGATTAGCGGTGTTCAGTGTCTGGTGTATCCTTGCGTGAGTCACGTCCATTTCTACAGGAGACACTCAAGTCTGTGTCTAAGTAGTCTCTTGGAATAAACAGTCCTAAGGAACACAGATGGGTGCCTGACTCCCCCATGCTAGTTGTAACTATTATGGATTTCTTCATCGCTGTCTTTAAACAGTTCTTGTACATAGTGTGAAAGGTGAGCCATTTTTTAACTTCTGTTTCTTGGCACAAACATCAGAAACAAACAAGGGAAAGATGAACTTGCAGTGGGAAAGGAATACTTCAGTAAAACTGTTGGTGACTTGATTGCATATTTCGCTCATATATAAGATTTTTATTCTGGAAAACCATATTGCCTAATTACAAAGTCTTTATTGTACTGTGTAACAATTCATAATCATTCAGATATGCAGACTAGGAAAGAGGTGGAGGAAGCGATTAAGGAAAAGTACTTTAAAAGTGAAAACTTGATCTGTGTCATTTTGACTGTGAAAACTGCTCCTTTTATGCCACACTTTGGGAAGCTAAGGGAGCACAGCAGTGATGTGAAAGATATATATTGTTTTCATTATATGTATCTAAACAAATACCTGTGTAAAGAACAGGAAGAAGTGATGTATATTCTTCTGCAGCTCTACTAATGTATGGGTTTGAAACAACTTTTTCATAGGTCATTAAACAATTAGTCAAGTAAATTGCATGTCGAGATACTGACTAATGTAAACATTGAATTTAGAAAGGGAGTTAGTGATGAAATGAGTTAGTGCTGAAAGAAACCAACTTCTGAAGTCTCTAGCACAAAAAATCCTGCAAGAAGCAGCAGAACATGGTGGAAGCAATAAGGTCTCTGATGATGGTAGTCCAGCAGGGGAGAATTAAAACTATTTAATATGTGAGCAGAAATGGTTTTAGATCCTTTGATGCTGTTGATTCCAAAGTGAACAGAAACAACATAGCCAGACAGTGAGGAGAAGCTTTGTGTTGCAGCTCACAGGAGAGAGAGATGCTTTGGAACATCGCAAAATAATGCCTGGCTACACAAAGCTTTCACCTCAGCTCTACATTAGGTTTCTGTACTGGGGTTAATATTAGGGAAGACAAACTCTAAGATGCCAATAGCTGTTGTTGTTCTGAGCACTTTCTTGCAAAGATTTGTTCTGAGCAGGGTTATGTGGTGTGGCTGTAAACATGCTAGCAGTCACGTGAGTGCAAGGGCTGACTTCCTCCTGCTGGATGTGGACCACCATGGACCAAAACTTCTGCCAAGTGACTGTTCCAATGAAAAATGAGAGACCAAGGAAACCCAACTAGCAAAATTGACTGAAGAGCAAGGCATGCTTTGTTCAAATGCAGCTAATGTAGGAAACAAGGCTATTGAATAAGTAATAATATTTGGCACAATACTTTATGTCTTCAAAGTACATACTGACCTTAGCAGAGTAAATCTTGCAATTGCCTTGTGAAATATGAGACAAAGATAATAACAGACAAGGCAAAAGTCAAACTGAGATCAGTTGTTTCTGGCTTTAAGTCTCATGCTCAACCCAAAAATCAAGGGTCCCCCACTCAGTAGCATGTGAGTTGTACTATGTGTTGGTGTAATTATGTGTCTACAAGTTCAGCTGTATTTGATACTAAGTCAGTCAGTTATTGGAGCCCAGAGCATTTCCAAATGAAAGGCAAGCCAAGGGAGGAGGCTTGGTAACACATATAAAACAAAATTTCAATTTGTGTCTTGTTTTACCTGCCTGAAATACAACCAACTGTATTCAGTTTATAGGGTATCTGTAAAGGTTACATTCTACCTGTAAAACATCCATCAGAAATCAGGGGCAATATGTGTCTGTCTTCTTCTGGAAGCAGCTCCTTCATGTGGATGTGATCTGTCTCTGAATGCTCTCCAGGGTGACAGATGATGTTAAGCTCTGGTCTGCAGGTCCAGTATGGGGCTGGGGGCAAGTCAGTGGGTCCTTACTTAGTGGGAAGAGCACTTAGCACTGACTGGTGACTGAGGCTTTCTTGGTCACTGCCTTGAATGTAGAAGTGGTTGCAGTTGGCTGCTGAAGGAGCTTACCAGGACAGTGATTATTGGTGTGGAATTATATTGGGAGTTGATCACTTCCCTGCCTGCTGCTGCAGATGTCCTGCATTCTGCATGGTCTGTGGTTGTTCTGCATCTTCAAAGCTCTAGTTAGCATCACTGGAAGTTTAGTGCAGTGAACAAGCTCCAAACACACTGTGGAAAACCAAGATGCAGTGTGACAGTCTGTCTCAAAGTTTTGAACGATATCATGGACTAAGAAAGTTTTTGAATTAGAAGTAAGATCAAAAGATGGAGTATCTTTAAATACAATCAGCCTAAAAGAGGTCGGTACAGAAACAAGTGACTTCATTTGTTCTGGTACAGAATGGGGAGAAATAAAAAAGCCAGCAGTATGAAAATGCAGATAACAGCATGTTCAGTAAGGCACTACAAGGATGCTCCCTTAAATGAGGTAATTGCCTACAAGCTGAACAGTGATACTGCAGCTAATCACTAGAAATAATGTAGGCGTGATAGATAAGCTTGGAGTTGAAAAGTTCCAACAATGCAATCACAATATCCTCAGGTTTGAATTACTGATGAGAGGCCATACAAAGACTAGTAGCAAAAAAAAAAGAAAAAAAAAAGAAAAAAGTGGGGCTGGAGTAAAGCAGACCTTGAAGGAATGTGAAATGACACTTAAAAATCTGTCTGGAAGTCGGTAATATATGTGTAGGGAATGAGAAGTGAAGGAGTGGAAAGTGGTGGAGACAGGCTAGAGCAGTGAAAAGTCTTTCCAGTTGAGTCAACAGAACCCTGCATGGGTAAGTAGAGGACAGAAGTAATACAAGAAACAAAGATGTTGGGGGAAAATAAAGATACAAAGAGTCTGTGAAGTGAGAAGAGAGTTGGAGTGCATACAGTGAAGCCTCATTTGTTTGCAGTTTGTTAAAAACCCAGACGTGCATGCAATGGCACATTTTGTTATGCATTTATTTATGTGCTTACTGAACTGTGTGCCTGCCTACACAGCCATATCTGAGGGGAGATCTTTATCTGGGGCCATTCATATTTGTCAGAGCAGGATGCCTGGCAACTCTGCTAATTTTGTGCAAGGTCTGTTCTATTACTGATATTCTGTAATCAGAAAATAAGAATATACACCCTCCAATGAAGTCAAAGAGGAAATACCAATGTAAAACAGATGACTTGCCAGCTCTGTACCTGTTAGATTTTGTGTTACCCACACCACCACTTGACTTTCTCCCTCCACCATCCCCACTCACAAATAGAAACAGTGCTATTTCCAAGCACTTCTCCCCAGAAGGACACCAAGTCAGGAAGCCAGAAGATGGGTTTGAGGCTGCAGAATGACTTCCAGCATATCATCACTTTTAACAGCTCTCCTTGCCTCTCTGGTTCTCTGTGTGTAAAATTAACATTTGCACGTTTTTATTTTACAGAGCCTCTGTGAGGCTTAGTAAATTAAGATACAAACAGAAATGTGTTCCTCTTGATAGAAAGTAGAAATTTTTTGTGCCTGTACGTGAAGATGGAATACTCTTGGTCACGATTCAAACTGGGAGATGGAGCAGGAGAAGGTCTGGAAATTTTCTGGTGGGAGCTGCTGGCTGTGATTTCCTGTACAGCCAACCCGGGGAGTGACAGTGGTGGTGGGAGCCAGCAGAGCTCCAGGATGATGCTCTGTGCACTGCAGGAGCAGCAGGGAGGTCCCCTTCCTTCAGCTCTTCTCACAGCACTCTTCCCAAAACGTTCTTCCAAATGGGAGAGTTTTGCCTGTTCTGTTGTGATTCGGTGTTCTCCCTGCGCTGAGCAAAGTGGAATCGCAGTGTTCCTCTCGATAGAAGGTAGAAATTTTTTGTGCCTGTATGTGAAGGTGGAATACTCTTGGTCACGATTCAAACTGGGAGATGGAGCAAGAGAAGGTCTGGAAATTTTCTGGTGGGAGCTGCTGGCTGTGATTTCCTGTACAGCCGACCCAGGGAGTGACAGTGGGGGTGGGAGCCAGCAGAGCTCCGGGCTGATGCTCTGTGCACTGCAGGAGCAGCAGGGAGGTCCCCTTCCTTCAGCTCTTCTCACAGCACTCTTCCCAAAACGTTCTTCCAAATGGGAGAGTTTTGCCTGTTCTGTTGTGATTCGGTGTTCTCCCTGCACTGAGCAAAGTGGAACTGTGGAGGGGCAGGGGTGTGATGGCTCCTTAGAAATCCCAGGCTTGTCCTTCTCTCTGAGAAGGGTTTGAACGCTGATTTCTGCTCCTTGACCTTTAGGAAAGTGGCTATTCTTTATGCTTCAACCTTTGGAGCTGGTTGTGAAATAGCAGGTGGCAGTGAGTAGACAGGTTCTGGCAGAGCAGCACGCTGAGAGGGGTCAACCTTCTATTAGCAAATTATCCTCAGTGCCTGAGTAGCACTTTGCTTTTGCCCATATTCAAGATCTTTCCAAAACATGTTAATTAAGGAATATCTAAATGGTATACTTTCAATTTCTAACAACTGGTGCAGAGAGGTGAGAAAGCACCCCTGTTGGTTAATTTTCCCCATGAATGAAACCTTGTTTCTATGTTAAATAACTTGTTGGACTTTGTGTTAAAACCTTGTGAAGTTTCATATCACCTCAGCCTCAGAAATTGTTGCACAGTGAATAGTTCTAGTTAAACATGCCAGCAAAATAACAGGGCTTCCTGGCAAAAAACTTTGCATCTGTGAAGCTCTGGTATTGAAGGTAATGGTTTGAGAGAATGCAATTTTAAAACATGGAAATAGTATGTAAAATCAATAGATGTGCTGGGTACTATTTGTTCCTCTGATATTTCAGGTTGGGTTTTTTTGTTCTGTCAGCAGCAGGTGTTAAATTCTACTAAACTGGTGAAAAATAGAAATAAATATTTAATTTACTGTATCTATCAATTATATAAAATTGGCTTATGAAATATTAAAGTATCTTTTAAGAGATTGCAAGTAGGAACACTGGTTAGAAAATCCAGTCCCTTAACAGAAACTTAATACAGATGTGGAAATAAACTAAGCATGATTTTAGGGTTGTAGGTCCTGGATATTTTTTTGTTGCTTTTTAAGGTATCAAGGCCTAGTGGTTGTGCCTGTCTAATTTGAAGACTTATGCTCATGGCAGCAGCAACGTGGATTTAGACTTCTAAAGAGAAATATGTGGAGTGGAAAAATACACCAGGAATATGTGATCTCAAACAGCATTGGGGTATTTTAAAAAACTATGGATACTCACTTGAATATACCCATTTAATCATAAGGACACTTATGATTATGTGAAAACAAAGAGGCATAACAAGAGATGAGCACAAATTTAAGTGAAATACCTGCTGAGCCACTAAAGTGGGACCAAAACTAGTCATTATGAAACAAGAAGTTTCCTGTGAGGGGGGCATGGATTGTTTCCTTAGCTGAATGTTAAAGCTGTGTGTTAAAACACACTGATAGCAATATAAAGACATTCATGAGCTTTCAACAAGTCATGTCCTAATGGTGCTGATGCTGCATTTTGAAGTGTCACATCATGAAGTGCAGAGAAACAGACTGAATACCCCAGCTGACTGCTGGGCTGCAGGAACACGTTCCTCACTGAGCTACACAGCAAATGCAGATGCATTTTGTCACAGAATCAGAATATGCTGAGTNTTAATAGTTTAATCTCTTTTATATGTTGTGGTGCCCCAGGCTGCCCCCAGCACTCGAGGGGAGGCTGCCCCAGCCCTGAGCAGAGCAGGACAATCCCTCCCTTGGTGATGCTGTGCCTGATGCCCCCCCAGGACATGGTTGGCCCTTCTGGATGCTTGTGTTTGACATTGTTCCTTCCTTACAAATGTCAAGTTTTCACCAGAATTCCAAAGGCCTTCTTAACAGACTTTGTCAGTCTATTTGAGCCATTTTCTCGAAGGAAAAGATTTCTATTAGAACATGAACATAGGACAAAGCAATATTCAGGAATATGCTCATTACAGTGGTGTTTGGAAAGACACTTTTCCAGCTTGCCTCTGTGGTTGCTTGCAGTGTTTTTGATGAGTTGCACAAGGAACTTGAATTTCTTTTGCAGGCACCTGGGTTACTTGGAGTCTGTCTCCCAGCTTTTCTGTGCTCCTCTGATTGTTGTTGTAGCTCAAATCATGTTGGGGAGAAGTTGGAAAGAACGGAAGATATTCCCTTCTTTGATACTATACTTTGGAATTTCACCCTCTGGGAAATGTTCCTGATTTGGTTTTGTTGAGTTTTCTTTTTTAATTCCTTTTCAGAAATTGTAGCTTTAAAATTCAGCATCGCTCAGATAAGACAAATTAAGATTTCTGCCTGTGCTTACTTTATAGTTTCTAGAGACAACAGCTCTCCCAGAGGTGTCTGTAGTAGTCCTCCTTCTGAGGGAATTTTTCAAAGACAAAATTGACAGCAAAGGCCATAGTCTCCATGGCAAGTCAACAGGGATCTGACATCTGGTTGTCTTTTTGTACCTTTGATGTTTCTTTCCTGCTAGCATTTGGGCTATAAAGTGATTTCCCTGCAGTGTGCAACTGCAGCTGATTTCTAAAGTTGAGTTCTCCCTAAATCTAAGACGTAGAAAAGATTCCTCCTGGGTGCCAGGAGCTCTCCTTGAGTGGAGCATCTTCTTTCCACCACCTTTGCAGTCATGTTGCAAACCCAGTGTCCAATTTACCAGCCTATCCCAAACATCCCAGGAGTGAAGGAGTGAAGTATTGTAGTTTGTTGTGAAGATCTGTTAATTCATCCCTAATGGACCAAAAAGGAAACAGGGGATGATGTTCCATATCCTGTGCATCACACTGCACTTAAGTTATGGACTACAAAATTGTGAGTCGTATATCTTCAAAAGCCTCCTTCCCACCTGTCCTGGAAAGTGAACCTGTGGAGAACTCAAAGGAAGCACAAAGCCTTGCTCATAAGTGGAGCTTTGGAACAAAGCTGACCCCCAGGGTGAGGAAGCAGCTTGGTGGGGTATGATGGAGAGGGATGCTCTGCTTCTCGGGGCTCCTAGTCCCCAGGAAGAGGAGGGGTGGCATTTCTCGGCTGGTTCTCTGCTACCATACCACAAATACATGCTGTTGATAGCCAACTAGTTAGGTTTATGTTGGAATCAGGCACTGTGTTTGCAGCTGCTCTGGATCTCAGCAAATTCAGCTTCTCAGCAGCTTGCTTGGTTGCCACTTGCGGCGCGGTTGCAGCTTCAAGGCAGAATCCTCCAGGAACCTCAGCTGGGTGGACCCTGTGCTATTGTAACATTTCCAGTGCCTGGGTTAGAATTATAGCTCAGCTTTAAACTAACTGTCTCCAGAGAGCACTGCAGAAACGCTTGGTTTTTCCCTAGAAGTGAAACAAAAATATCCTAGCAAAGTAAACAGAGCTGCTCCATGCCCTTGAACAACTTCTTGGCGAGTTCATTTTGCAGGCACTTGCTTGTATTATTGGGTAAGAACTGAAGCTGGGAGAGAAACTTGGGAAGAAAGTAATATATTTTTATTCTAAAATGTTGAAGAGATTAAATAAAAAAAAAAAAAGTTAGAGGTAAAGAGAAGCTTTTAGGTTTGAAGTGTTCCTGTGCCTTTTTCTCTGTCTTAAGAACAGTTTTGGAGTGAAACACGGGAACATGCAGAGCACTTTGTCATCTAAGTATAAAAGTGCTGCAGATGAGAACAAATAATTATTAATTAGTAACACTGCTGTATTTTGTTGCTCCTTCCTGTCTAATGAATGTCGTGCTTGTGAAAGAAGCAGGAGAGATCTGAGATTGAGGGGAATTTTTATACAGCGGAAGGGAAAGGAAAAGTAAGAATGGAATCAGTTAAAGTCAGAAGGAGGCAACTAATGTGGCTTTGGAGGTATCAGTGATGCACTTTGTATTTATTCATGGCTGGGACTCCTGTATGGCTTGTAAGTTTTCTATGTTTTCATTTGCTAAATTAGGTGGGACATCACATAAAGAGTAAAATAAGTCAGTGAAATGTAGAAAGATTGAGATCGTCATGATCATGCAAAGCTTGCAGATGCCTTTCCACCAAATGTGGTTAGCTGCAGCACTGATTTTTATGTTAATTTACTAGTGAATAATTTAAAAAGACCTGTTTACTTTTTAATAAAAAGGAAAGATATAAATTGGCTGAGTGTTCCTAATGTTACTTACAGCTGCCATTGAGCAGATGTTAGGGATTCTTAGTGGTAGGCTAGACCAAAATAAGTTTTATGAATAAACAAACAATTTCTTTCTACTACCAACTCTTTCAGGCTGATTCTCTCCCAAATTCACTATGAATGGCTTTTTAAAGTCTCCTCATAAATAATTACCTTTCTTGGGGCACTTTTTTCTAGGCACTCGGATTTTAATTACAGTGATGAACTGTTTTAATAAGTTGTTAAATAATTTTATCTTTTTAGGACTGAATCCATTTTCTATTTCTCTTTGACTTCGTTGGTTCCTGGGATTTTAATCCTTTTAATTCTTGCTAATTCACTTTATAAATTCTTACTGGAGAAGTAAACAGCATGCCAGCAGCATCATTTTCTTTTGAACTCTGTGCACGTACACCCACCTCAGCTTGCTGGTTATCAATGGTCTCCTGTTACTAGTAACCATTTTGTTTTACTCAGTCATTTGGATCACAGTCAGTATGAAAAGATAGGTAATTAAATGGAGACAATGTGGTTTTGCTTTGGGCTAATGTCTGGGGGCCCTAAAGCCCTCCACAGCAGTGAATACAGCGCTTGGTTGATAGATAAGGGATATGTAACACTGCTGTACTTCCCCCCAGAACAGCATTTTCCAATGTAAATACTTATCAGGTACCTTTGCATGCGATTTTGATGTTGGGAAATGCTCAACACAGAATTCCTCATCACTTTTTTTTGGCCAGAGAAGGGAAGGTACAGACAGGGTGGTCGCGCTTCCTGGTCAGTGCCTCTGCAGCTTGGCACGTGACAGCTCAGGAAAACACAGGGGATGTTCTGCTTGACCACCTCTATATCTGAACATGTGAGTGAAGAAATCATCGATACCGGAGCGAGGCTCTGAAATATTGCTGCAAATTTTACATAGATGAGGTTTTTTTCAGTAAGAAAGACATAAAATGTACTGTCTCAATGAATAGTGACATTTAATAACTTGCCACTAAATACCTGTGGGGATATATATACACATCTAACACAAAGAGAGTTTGATATTCAATTTCTTTGATTCACGGTATTTCAGTAAAAAGAATGGAATGCCAAAGTTCAAAATGATAATATATATTTAGTGTAAGTTTTTAAAAATGTAAAACCCATCTATAAAATGTGGATTAGAAGACTGGAATATCATCTTTGTTTTGCCAGTGGTCTGGTGAAATCAGCATTTCTCTATCAGTTTCAATTATTTTTTAACCAAAACCCATGTAAATTATTTAATCAGATTGTTGGTGCTTTTGGTTTGAGATGCTCACCATAATTGCAGTCTGTGGTAAGATCAGCACACAGGCTGTTCACAAATGGAGGTGGAGGAACAATGCCCTGGCCTATTAAATACCTTTTTATGAGTTGCTGCCTATTTCTGATGGTGCTTACTGGTCATTTTTCATTTCCTTCATTCAAGTAGTGCTCAGTAGATGTTATGCCAGAAAACTCCTGACTGAATTTATCAGCAGCACACCTTCGTAAAGCAACCCTTTGAAATAAAATTGTTAGTTTTGCCATGTAAGCATTGTTAATAATGCAATGGGAGGAAAAAAGGATTTCTTAAAAAACCAGAAGTGTCTTTCCCTGACCGCCAGCAGAGAGGTGCCTCCTGCTTGGAGTGTGGCTGCACAGTCAGGGGTTTTGGTTGGTTTTTTCACTGAAGGGAGCTGGCAGGTTTTTTGGTATTCAGGCTGCCTGAAGAGTTAGAAACATTGCAAAACAACCCTACTGACAGTGGTGAAAATGTCTGTCTGTACCTGGAAGTTCTCACCTGCACTGCAGCCTACACACGTGGGCTTTTGCAGTTTTGCCAGATGCCAAATTATCAAGGTGGAGAAAGAAAAAGGAAACACTCTGAGGGGCCAAATTTTCTGGAAAGTAGGAGCTTTAAGTAAGATTGATGCCCTTTAAAAACAAGCATTGTGATGCCTTATGCGTAGGTAAGGCCATCCAGGGTGTTACCCTTTGGGTATTTGTTGCATCAGGAGAATCCAGGCAGCCCATGATAAAATCTATGTGTTTGCAGCTTGTTGGTGTTGAAGACGTTCAAGTGTCATAAAAAAATAAGCTAAAAATTACAATTTCTTAGTAATTCATCCCTCTATGCAAGCCCTCAAGAAATCTGCTCTACCTAATTTGTAAAAGCCAGGTGGAAACAAACAGGTCACGGATGAGTCTGGTGAGATCTGGCACTTTGTATTTTTTGGTTTCTTGGCAAAGCCAAAAGCCAGAACATTGACCATTCCAATTGCTCAAGGAAAATACCTTTGGTCCTGGAAATCCCCCTAGAACGGAAGCCTTCACCTTTGCCAGCTGCCTTTGAGTGTAGGGAACGGTGTGGAAGAGGGGCTGGTGCTGCTGTTTGTCCTCTGCAGAATCCAATCCATCTTTGGATTCTGACTGTGGCATTAAGACATGGACTTTCAAAACTCAAAAATCAATCCTGACTTCCTCCGGGTTAGAGTAGGAACAGAATCTTAAACTGCTTTTAACATCAAGTGTTGAAAAACACTCAAAATGACATTGAAGTGCCATGATTTTGGCTGTATTATGTATGGTGGATTTTTTAAAAAAAATCTTCAAAATTCATAGCACCTTCTTGATAAAGTAGACTGATTTTCTACTTGCTTTATTCAGTGTGGAGTATTTCCAAATTGATTTTAAACTGCTATTTCTTCAATCTGAGTAATTTTGTTACGAGCTAATAGACAATATGTAAGTGTACCTGAGATTTAATGTTAACATATTTGTTTCAAAGTTGTTACCAACGTTAAAAAAGCACAAAGCTAAATGTGGTTGCTAAAACATGGAATGCAGCATGCCATGTAGTGCTGTGAGTCTAAGCCATCATGCATATTTATTATTTTCTTCCAAATTGCAGTGCTTTGCAAACTGGTAGATATATCAGGGTTTCAGCCTCAGTCTGTAATATGTCACGTGCTGGACAACATTTTGAGAGGCTGAGATGTATTGATCCAAAACCAAGAATGCCAAGAGGGTAAAAGCCTGACCTAGACCAGTGCTGTTTTAATTATATCGCAGTTTAAGATAGTTTATCATTGTTTAGGTTAATTTAAGTGTGAACAAGAAAGCGATGCAATGCATTTCAGTGTTTGCAAAGGAGGCTCAAAGGGGGAGATTTTCAAATCAAGTCCAGTTTCTCCCACAGCATTTTGCTTTTTCCACCCATCCTGGCCAGAGCAAGTGGCTCAGTGCTGAGAACCAGAGTGCTTGCACTCAGTCTGAAAGGAGAGGCCAATATTTTTGTTTTTTCATCAGTAAGTGCTGGAGGAGGTTTGGGAATCTGGGGCCAGAGCTGTGCCACCAGCACTGCCTCCTGCCCTGGGTGCACCGTGCTGCACTCTCACGCTGAGCCTGTGCTAGGGAGGAGGTTTCTGCTGATGTCTCTTGTATTTTGAATCTTGCTCAAAATCAGGAGCATGGCAAAAAACCAGCCCACAGAATGGCTTGTAGAGGAGATCACCATTGCAAGTGGGTGAGCTGAGAGAAAGGTGTGGTTTTTCCCAGTGATGGCAAGGTTAGGATTCGGTGTTGGGATGCCCTGATTCATTTCTTCTTTCTGCCTTTGCCTTGCCATGTGTCATTAGGCAAACTGCTTCAGCAGTTCCAGTAATGCCATCTGCAAGAAGAAATAAGGTTAATGTAGGTCATACACTGCCAACACCCCTGAGTTTGGTGTGTGGTGCACCCTTTTAAAGAAGAAAAATGAGATCATGGTAAAGAAACATGAAATTTGACAGGCGGATAACAATGGAGGAATTTGTTAAACTTCCTTTTTGTCCCACAGCTCGCTCCTGGGAGGATATACTGCTGCTTCCTCTGTGGAGAGGAAGAGGAGTGGCTGTTCCAGCAGCACATAATTGCCTGGACTCCTGCACCCTGGCATCTCCCACGCTGCTGCTGCATGGCACTGCGGGGAGGTGACTGGGAACATGTTTCCTTCTGTGCTTCGGGGTGGCTCCAAGCCAGGTGCCACCAGTGACAGGGATTCCAGCTGTGGTCTTTGGACCCCGAGCACATGTCAATTATTTATCCTCTCTTTCTCCCGTGCCACACAGGGATTGGATTGGAAGGAATGCTCTAAAAATAGCAAGTGCCTGTGCTGTGTAGCCGAGCAACAGAAGGTGGTGTGGCTCTTCCTGCTGAACCTTCTAAAGAAACATTTTAAATGAACACACAAGAAACTAATACTAATTAAGTAATGGTATTCTGTGGAGACCTGTGGTAGACACTGTAACAGTGCATTAGCAAGCTATGCATAATTCAGCAATGCTGAATTCTTTCAGACATCATCTACAGGGAATTTTGCATAAGTATGGACTTAATAATTTGTCCCTTTGTGTGCATGTGTAAGTGTTCCTGAGGGCACCGTTTGGCCTGCAGAACCCCTGCTACTGGAGGTGCTGTGCAAGAGAGGGAGCATCCATTCTGAGTCTTGGAAACCAAGCTGGGATGATAGGATGGGTTTTCAAAAGGTTGTCCTACGTGTAAACAGACATTAAATGTGGAGCCCTGTGATGGGATTTTTACTTTTTTCCCCTCTGTGCAGGTGCTTTTTTGAAAAGAGTTGCGAAAAAATGGGCAGTTCTCAACAGACCGAGTTGCAAACCAGCATTTTTCAGTGGTAGCTGAGACACAGGCACGTGAAAACGTGCATAGGCACCTAACCAAGTGGTGTGGCAGTGTAGCCTCGTGTCATGGAGCTAAAGCTACCTGGTGAGCTACTGCTAAAGTGAGTTGTCACAGCTTTGTATTCTCTTCTCCTGGCTGGCAAAGTTAAGCTAAGGGGAAGGTGTTTCATCTTGCTGCTGGAGCAGGGTAAGGACATGTAAGTGGGACAATTAGGATGACTCAACTGACAGGAATTAGCTGCTACATTAGCCTTTTATATCTTGCCCTGCCTCTTATTTTCAGAGGGTTGTTAACCTGGTCACCCCTAGTAAGGCTAATTGTGTATGAATCCGAAGACCCTTAGTTTAGGTGCTCATAAAATAGAAAGATGACTTGCTAATGGGACTTCATGCACATTTGATACGGTGCTGTTTTGTCATTGCTGCCTTGTCAGCAGAAACAGCAGGTGGCTTTGCAGGTCCTGTGAGCAGAGTGCCGCTTTCTGCCACCAGTCCTGGAAGTCTTGGAAGGATGTGTGTTCTCCCTGTGTCACTGCATGTTGTTATTATCTGAGTTGCAGCAGTGAAGATCTATTTGTGCTCGTTGCAAATACTTACAAAGAAGCACGGCATAATTGTCCCTCTGCAAGCATCTCTCTCTAAACTATTGTTTGAAACTGCCAGCCACATCTTTGTTCTTTATTAAGACTAAGGCAGCAACACAGAGTCTGTAGTTATCAGGAGATAATCATTCCCCAAGGGCATTTGAAACACTTCACAACCAAAAGGTTGTGATTACTCCACGATTGCTATACTGCTTATTATTCCTTATTGCTTAATTATGGAATCAGAGTGTGCTTCCTGGATGCTGTCATCTAAATAAGATTCTCCACTTCTCGTGCTCTGCTTCAGTGTTACGTGGACTGGAAATCTTTGTAGAGTGTCCAGTTGATGTGCAGGATGGCAATAGGGCAGGCCAGTTCTGGAAGCCCTTCTGACCTTCTGGGAGACCAGGGCATTCAATCCATGCCCTGCCAAGTGCTTGCTGAGAGACCTTGGGCAGGTCCCTCAGCTTCTGGATACCTCAGCTCTGCAACTCTGTGTAGGTGCCACCGTAAATGAGGCTGTGTGTATCTAGAACAGAAATAATGTAATGGATTTCCTCTGAAGTGAATGGCCTGTTTGTGTTGGACCCACAACCTTGGTGTTACTGGCACCGTGTTCTAACCAGCCGAGCTCATCCCATCTCCCTAGTTCAGTGAGTCTTACGTGACTTGCTGCCTTGGAAGGAAATGTGCTGGTGTGGCTTCACACTGGAAAATAAAAATAGAAAGTGTGGTCTTTTCCGGGGCTCACTGGGCCTAGGAATCTACCCTGGATAACTAATTTTGTGAAATCTTGGATTTAATGCTTCATTGAATCATGTCATCTACTCTAAGGAAGGGGAAAGCCATCCAGCGTGTATTTTAGTCTTAGCCTTGATTTTTTGAGTGTGTACGTTCGCAGGAAGATGAGAAGGTGGGTGATAAAACTCAGGTTTCTAAATCATCACCTAAATTTCCAGGTGAAACTCCTTCCGAACTTAATTTGTTAGACTTCTTTTTGAAAACTTGAGTAAGAAATAGACGGGGTGAAACTCCTTTATTATATTATTACAAGGTTGGCACAAAGTCTGCTTAATGAGGTGCCTTTTATGGCAGCGCTTGATTTTTAAATCCCCCTTTTTATTGCTGAAATCCAAAAGTTAATAGCACCTTCCATCGTGGCTCTCTGTGCTAGTGTGGGTCCTCTGTCTTCTGCAAGGGACTGCCTGCAGTCCTGCTAGCAAGCTCTTGTGTCATAAAAAGAATTTATCCAGGAAAGAAAAATGCATTGTTTTCATTGTTAGAGGATGCTACTAAATTGGCTGTATGTTTGTCTAATAATCACATCTAAAGCTGATTATTCTGGTAATAGCCTTAAGATATTATTTAAAAATAAATATATAAATGCACAACTTTTGTACTAATACTAGTTTTTAATCTCTTCTTGTTTCTGTGAAGTCTGAATGAGATTTTCAAAATTGAATAATAATTTGATCCGTTAATCTTTTGAAGCTAGTAATTTTATTTTCCCCTCTTTGCAGTCTCTGAGGCTCGCAAATGAATAGAGCTTCATTACTGGAGTCTGCATTTAATAACCATTATCCATTATCTTGTAATTAAGACTCCCTGTAACGAATCATGAGGACAATGCAAAAATACATAGTACATTTCTTTAATGAACTGGAAAATGTTCATCTTGTTCTATTTAGTAATGAGTTGCTGAATAGTCGTTAAATCCACTGGAGAATAGAACTAGATGGATTTTGAAGACTATCTTGAGTTTGTGGTTAATCTATTAGAATTAAAATTTCATCTTCTATTTTTATCAACAGCTGATTAGAAGTCATTCTGTTTGACCAAATTGATTAGAAGACCATATACAAGGGCAGCTGTTGTTTAATGAAAGTTTTTAATGAAACTGTACCACAGAGACTTGTAATTATAAGACTTATAAAAGCTTTGACTTACCTTATAGTAGAAAAAATGAGAAGTATTGCACTGAAGGACTTTAAGTGCTACATTTCGAAAGGGAAATTAAAAATATAATTTGGTGATGTTGAAGTTTCACTTCCCCTGCTCCTTGTTTTAATGTGACTATCAGATGTCCGTGGTGTCTCTCTGGAAGGGAGCAGCTCTGAAATGTGCAACTCAATTGTCTCTCCTGTGTGCTTCGTTCTTTGCAAAGCTCTATCAACTATTAATTGCCTCTTTTGCACATTGCACTTTTCTCTGGAGTTAGAATCTTTCTTGCAAATAGCTGTTTCTCTCCAGAATGGAACTTGTCACAGGAGGGTGCAATTGAATCACCACTGGGCTGGGATGCTGCCTTAGTCAGGGAGCCTACAGAGAAAACTGTGGTCTCAGAACCCCCAAAGTTCGTGGTGCCGTTGGATTGTGTTTAAATCAGCCTCAGGCACGTGCCTGGCTTTGTGTTGCCTTGCCATGAGGCTGGGACCCAGCTGTGTGCCCGTCAGCTGTGCCATCAGGAGGCACTCTCTGGAGTGTGCTGCCGCACTCAGAGTGTAGCCAGGGCAACTCCTGAGCTGGAGCCAGTGCTGAAACTTCCCTTCCCTGCTCTAGGGGATGTTGTAGAGGCATCATCATTCACATAAGAGACAAAATGGACCCTAAGCCAAATTTGAAGTGGAAGCAGATGCAGTTCCAATTGACTTAAGTGGATGATGCACTGCTACATGATGTTTGAATTATCCCTCTTCTCCTCCCAATTACTTTTGATAATTAATGATCCCACAGTACACCTTTTCTAAGAAGTAGGTTCCTAGGGATGAAGTGCGTCCTAATGAAATTAAAGAAGTTTTTGTCATTGTGTTCTGTCAATGCTGGATCATGTACTGCAAGGCACATTATTTTTTGTTAGTTTCTCAGCTTTTTCTTACACTGTGCTTCAGGATTTCTTTCAAGCCAAGGCAGAACAGCAAGAATACCCAAGAATGTCACACAAGTATTAAGACAGGCAGCGGAGAGTGTTATTCACAAGTGAGAAAACAGAACAAAATAAGCCAAGGCTAACTCTCATTCTTCAGATATCGCAGATGTTTTGACCTTGTTACTGCATTAAATCAGAACGTGGGTTTAAGTGTAGTAACTTGCAATGCTACAATTGCAAAATGCATAAAAGGGGAGTTTTCCTTTGGTTTACAGTATTACACAGCTGGTTTAGTAAACACGTGAGATATCTTTCCCTTCTCTTAAAAACAGCTGCAGGAGATACAATACCAGACTATCAAACGTGAGACTAGGTAGATGCAAAGTTAAATTTAAAAAAAACCTGATGAAAATCATTTATATTCTCAAAGATCCTTGTGGAAACACTAAAATGTTGATTTCTGTACACCACAGGGATATAGGTCTAAAGGAATGCTTCAGAATTGCTGTGAAGCAGGAGGGCATCTTCGAGGCTGTGAACTTGTATATGCAGAGGGACTCCTGTTCTAAAACTGCTATAAAACATTTTGTTTCCTTTCAGGTTCTGATTTTATAAAGACATCTACGGGAAAGGAGGTGGAAAATGCGACCTTTCCCGTTGGCATAGTCATGATGCGAGCCATTAAGGAATACTACTGGCAAACTGGCTACAAGGTAGTTCTCATTTCCTTTGTGCAAATTAACCAAACAGGCTCACTCAGAAAGAAATAAGAATGTAATAGGATTGATTTCCTAATATTCCTTTTTTTCCTTTTTTTTTTAACTTTTGTCTTTTCTCCCTTGAGGAGCTGTTGCTTCATTCCATAAAAGCCCATGCAATCAGAGCATTCCCTGTTGCATTTGGATTTGAATTTTGCTTCACCATTTCAGTGGTCATGTCCACTAATAACAGGGCAAATCTCAGGCTGATAGTGGCTGACATGCTCCCATAAACCTCAGCAGAGCTATACCAATTTAGAGCCATTGCATCTGTCCAGTGTTCACAACTGTATTTTGTGACTTTGTTCTGGCAACCCAGGGGATACATTTGCTCTTCCCTTGCCAGAGAGGCTTTCCAAGGGGACAAAGAGGCAGATCCAGTTGTATGCCATTGCCTGGGATGGAAGGAAGGAGAGAGGGGACAGGGGTTGGAAGAACATTATGTCCTGGTACTTGGTGTTTATTGATCAGGTCACTGTCAAGAGAGGTCAGTGGAGGAAAGGGGAATGTACAGCAAAGCCAGCAATGAACTGGCTGTGCATTCATCCTCGTGCTGAAACACTGAGAAAGGAGGAGGTTCCCAGGAAGGTTTAAGCCACCTCTCAGTGCCTTTATCCATGGGCAGGTGGGGGCTGCCAGTTAGATTGGTGCTGGTGGTCAGCAGTGGGCTTTGTCCTCACCTTCAGTGCCAGGGGAGGAAGCCACATCTCCAGCTAAGAGCCTCTCCCCGTTTCTGGCCACCCTTCCCTCCTCTCCAGCTTATCCTTCTGTCCCTTCTGCAGGTGGCCTTGTAGGTACAATGTCAGGACATGGGATGAGCAGTGGGATGGGGCTGAGATGGCTTTAGGGGCTGTTGGAGCTTGAGGAATGCGTGACACCAGGTTGGAGGTGTCCATCTGTTCCCTGTAGCCATCTCGATGAGCCCAGCATGGATCCCTGAGCTGTCCCCACTCCTCCTTTCCCCAGCCTGCCTCTCTCTCTCTGCCACACAGTAATTTGAGCAGTCTTGTTTCTGTGGGAGCCCCACCACTGCCCCAGCGTGAGGCACATCCCTGGGGCCAGTGCTGCTTGCACGAGCCGTGTGCCACGAGTTGGTCCCTGCTGCATTAGCACAGCTTTGTCCCCATAATTGGATATAAATGTTGAATTCACCTTTTGCTTTCAAAGGACGCGTTCAGGGTATGAAATGTGTTGTTAGGAATAAGTGCTTGTGTCCGTGTGCATGTGTGTGTCAGTGAATTAGATGTAAACTGACTTTATGTACTTTTATTAACTGAAGACAATATTATCGGTGACAAGGAATTTCTAAATGGTTTCTTTAACAAACTCATTTTGCTGCTGTGGGGATGCTTTCCAGCAAGGCGTTGCCTGGGAAAAACAGGTTAATACAGAAATTAAACTTCTTCAAGGAAAGGAACAAGTTGCAGAGTAACATTTATTGACTGATAAGCTGTGGTGGTGATATAAAAAGTGTGCAATATAATGGGAAATAATCTTTTCCTGTCATTATTGAAGGACATACATAAATTGGTTTTTCTGTTGGGAAAACCCCCAATCCAGAAAAACTTATTACTTTTAATAATGTAAGGTGAAGAGAAAATTCTTGAGGAGATGAACTTATTAAGCAAAATAATGAAATGCTGTGAAACAGCAGGAAAGTGGTAGCTGGACTTTGTACTGCTCTTGAATTAAATTCCAGCCCCCCTTCCTTCCTTTTTACGTTTTTATGGCAGTCAGATGTGCTGTTTGGAAAGCTGGTAAATGGAGGAGAGGACAGGCTTGTCTTTGTCAGCTTTTTTTGTAAAGAAAAGAGCTTTCAGAATCTGCTAAAAGGGGAAAGGAATTCTGAATGATGGTTTTAATTCTCTTATTAACTCTGTTTTACTTGTTTTTGCCACAGATTATCTCAAAGAGACGTAGTATTTCTAGGAAGAAATCTAAATTCAGATTTCATTAGAATTTCCCTTCCTGAGGGAAAACACATTCCAACTTCTTTTGTCTATTGTCTAGAAGATGCTTTTCCAGTTGCTGTGCTTTAAATTCTTTTTGGAAATCTAATGTTAACAGATGTGTGCATACACTCACACATCTATTTGTCCATCCACAAAAACACAGTCTTCATGGTTTGGATTTATCAGGCTTTTCCTGCTTTTGTTCCTTTTAATCTTATTGGAAATACGCCATTATCACAATGCTCCAGCATGAGAGAAGGATTTACTCTGTGTTTGTTGGTCCTGAAATCACTATATAGAAGATTACCAAACACATTTTAAAACAGATACTTTCTGATTCCACTATTATATCCATAAGGCACAAAGAAATCCTCAGTGCAGTGAGGTTTCAGGAGCTTACATAAAAAACCAAAATGATAATTCTTGCAGGATGTAAAGGTTAATGGCAGGAGGAAACGTAGGAGCAATCACTGTGTGCTGCATGTTGTTCAGATTTACCTTTTTTTTGTAATGCAGAAAGAATTTTTCCCGATTCTCCTTGCTTTTCAAGAGTTTAGGTAGCTGCTCCAGGCCAACATTTTGGCATTTTTGATGAGGGATTTGATGGCTGTGTGTCACACGCTCCGTCTCGGAGTGAGACGTGTTTGAATGGCACATAACCAAAGGACTGGCTTTGGGGGCGTATGCCAAGTGCACAGCAGGTCCATCATGGGATTCAAGACGTGCTTTACCTCCAAGATAAGTTTTCCTGGGTGTTTATGCCTTTGCAGACGTGGCAGTTCACCTTCAGATATGACACACATCTCACACCGAGTGGCTGGAAGCGTTTCCAGCCTGTGGGGTGGGGGGGTGAAGAAGTTTTGCAGTTCCCACGAAGCACAAAGCTTTCAGTTTTTGATAAAGGCAGATCTCTTTTAATTCCCATTTGGAAAATTTTAGTGAAAATAAAACCTCTGCTAGGTTTGAATGTACAGCCACATTGTGTGTAACTGTGCTGCACAAGCTTTTATAAAGTACAGGCAGCTCTCACTGCTGTCCATGGCTCAGCTGCCTCACATGCAGCATCTTTAGTGTTATTGTTCTGTATTTGTTGCTCTGTATTTGGAATTAGATTGGCAGTAGGTGGTTATGACATGGGCACTGTGTGATTATGCAGATATCCCAGTCCTGCCTCAATCCCTTGTACTATAGGCAAAGTACTCCCATTAGACATCAAGCCCAGCTCCTGAGAAAATGCACTGGGTTTGAAAATATTGCTCCCTCAGGATGAAAATGTTACCTTTGGCAGTGGTGGCTGAGGCTTGATAGCTCCCAGTGCTATTCCAGATCTTGTCCTGTTTGCAGTCAGGCCCTTAGCAGATTGTTGCCTTTCCTTGGTCTTAAAATTAAGAGCCAGACACGGTTAAGGGAAAAAGGGGTTTTTATTTTGGTATTTATTTAAGGATCTTTAAAGGTGCACCACTGTGCCAAGGTGGAATGTGCTGAAATGCACACACACGATAGATCGCGTATACAATTTGTAGGCCTTGCAAATCAGCACATCTATCAAAGATTCCCCAATGAGAGGCTTGAATGATCCCCCCATCCCGAGGAATTCCTCCCTGGATGGGCCTATCTTAGTTTACAGGATGTGTTTTAGAAAGGACCTTGGTTTCTCAGGATAGCGTAGGGCTTTCTGGCCTCTAACTGCGAGGCCTCCTGGCTTAACAGAATATTAGGACTATGCTAAGTTATCAGACTTAAGGAATTATAAGTATGCATGCTAAGAGCACTGAGGATACATAAAAGCTGTATAAAAGGGTATATAAAAGGTGTATAAAAGGGTATATAAAAGGTATATAAAAGAAAAGGCAAAAAATCATCATGGCATCAGGTAGAGCTGTTACATCACAGGCACCCTGAGACTGCAGGTGTACAAACACTGATCTCTCCTCTAGGGTTGCTGATGAATGAAAATGTGTATTGCACTCCTTTTTTTTTTGTTTTTCCTCCCTAAAGGTTGGATTTAAGCCTGCTGGGGGCATTCGGACAGCCAAAGAAGCGATCACTTGGCTCATGCTGGTGAAGGAGGAGCTGGGAGTGGAGTGGCTGACACCGGAGCTCTTCCGCCTGGGTGCCAGTAGTTTGCTGGGAGACATCGAGCAGCAGGTTGGTTGTTGGCAGCTTGCAACTCGTGGAGAACAAAAGTAATCTCTCTAAGTGTGCTGGCTTAGTGCTTTTGCAGAAATGGGACATCCATGTAATTCGTTATTGATGACAGGTTCACTTCCAGCTCAGTATTTCTTTAAGTTTGAGCTGTCGTTGCAGACATCTGGGACTCTGATGTTGGAGCAGCTGACCGTGGTCCAGGCCGTGTTGGCAGTGTAAAATTTTACAAAATTTGGGCAGAAAGGGCTCAGTTTGTGCATGTTCAGAGTCTTTTGCAAATGCGTGGCAGTGCTCTCCCCTTCACTCCCAGCTGTGACTGAGCATCACAGGACCTCACAGACCCTTGTGCCACAACTGCTCACAGTGTATCTCCATCCTGTGGAGACAGTCACATCTCATCCTACATGTGGTGCTGCTGATAGAGCATTTTTTACATGTTGGTTGTTTGCTGGGGAAGAAACTGGCACAGGGTACCAACTCCAAAGGATGAAGTATAATTGGGAACAGTGTAGTGTCATAGCAACTACCAAAACATGAAGCCTTCTGGACTTGACTCCCGTGTTCATTAAGCCCAGGAGAGGAGGTGATATCACCTTCAACCAAGAAAAATATCTGAGAGTCATTATCCTGTTGCTGCTGCTGGGAAAACATGAGGTATAGGGGATTTGGAGGAGGACAAAAGCACCAGTCTTTTCCCTTTGCTTACCTTTCCTAGCAGTTGAAATACTGACATGTTTTAAGAAATACAGAACAGCTGAGAGGTGTCAGGTTAATATTCATGAGTGCTGAAAACCCCTAACTCACTCCTGCAATGGGAATAATATTGGCTTGCTCCCTCTGCCTCACTCTTGACCTAAAATTATGTCCCTGGTAATGACAGAGCAGCTTGAGCTCTCTCCTTGCCACTGCCATCACTGCTGGGTGTTAGAACACAGCCAGTGACTGTGTTGCACCATTTGTTCTGATTTCTTAAGGGTTGTATCTTTTATCTGCCAGGGATTGCACAAATGCCCCAGCCATGACCAAAGCTCTGCTGTTCTATGCTGTCTAAAAACAAGGAAGATAAAATGTCCCAAACATTACATTCAATAAAACAAACATACTGAAGTAGTCAGAACCAGGTGACAGAGGAAAGTGTTGACTTCTACCTGGCTCTTTTTGAAATCTTAAGTTAAGAGCAACAAGAGTCTTTGCTTTTTACTTTTCCTTTCCAAACACAGCAGCAAGTGTTCATATCCTACAAACAGATATATTAAGGGATATTACATCATATTTTATGCACACACACACACAAACAAATATCTATCATCTTCATCAGGCATGCCTTTAATTTGTTACTTCCTTGACACTTGCAGCTTTACAGTCGTATATAATTCCGTCATAAATTTTCTTTTTTTCTTGCAGATTTTCTATCATGTGACTGGCTCTTATGCACTTCAGCATGAACTGGCAATGGCTTAGACACAAAACCAACTCAGGATTACTTTTACAAAAGAGGTCTTTAAGCAAACAGCATTCAGAAGTCTTCTGACAACCGAGTGCATATGATAGAATTAAAGGCCTAATTCTCCCGTCTTCGTAGTTTATGGTATTTAAAAATATGCTCAAGTCTGCTGGTTGTGCTTGATCCAAAAGCAGAAAAAAAAGGTGGCATTTCTGAAATAGTTAAATAGTTAATACTTACAGATTTCCAAAGTTAATCTTGCAAAGTTCCTCAGACCAGCCTGAAAAGCTTATTAATGGCAACACTGAAATACTACGAAAAAGATTTAGGTGGCCTGGTAACACTTTGCAGTCGCAGAATATGAAATATCTGTGGAATGTTTCAGATTGCTAATTAAGAGCTACTGATCTTGGAATAGATTTCTGTTCACCTCGGACAAAAATCTTCTGGCACAGCTGTGTTGCACTATTAATTGTTCTGTTGATTCAGTTTCAAGCATTGTAACGGGAAAGAAGAACGAAATTTGGCTGTTACTTCTCTTTTATAAAATGTCTTCTGTAGCAAAAAAAAAAACCAACCCAAAAAAACCAACCAACCAGACCTCTTTTTTATTTTTTGTATTTTTCCCCCCAAACTTGGGCACAGACATCCATATTTAGACCCTCGAATAAAAGTGGCTTGATTTCTAGAACAGCTGAGTATCCACAGTTGCTCCTGAAGTTAATGGGAGCTCTGGGTGATCAGAACAACTGAAAATCAAGCAGTCTCTATATAGGTGCCTAACTATGCATTCAGGGGCCTATTTTTAGGCATTTCACTTTTTAAATTTTAGTCTAACTTGCTTAGAAGCTCCAATTCCTGTCTCCTGTCATTTTAAAACACATTCATGCAAATCTTTCCATTTTAATGTAGGGGGGGGTTCGACTGTCAGTTTGCAGGTGTCACTGCTAGGCTGGCTGAACTTCAACTTTGCCATTCCAAAAGAAATACTTTAATTTAAAAGATCATCTGAATTGCATCCTGTATGGGGTTCAGTGCTTTAATGTAAAAAAAAAGTGCTTTTTTCAGAGCACAGTAAGAATAATACCCAAATCACCAACACCTTTTGAGTATCAGACTGGAGCTAGTAGATTCATTATGTCAGAACTGCATTCTGCTCACTAACCAGGGTTGTACTAAAAACTTAATTATCTTATCATCATGACTAGTCTCACTGACTTAAGTAGGTCTCATCATGGAAGTAAGAGGAGGAGGAGGATTTTGCTGTAAATCAAGCTACAAGGTGCATTTATTACAAAGAGATTTATTGTAAAGATAATAACTCAGTTATTTATCTGGCTATCCCACCTGAATCACTAGCGTGCTACAAAACACCTTGGACAGATAGGAAAGCTGATTAGGGGGGGGAAAAGTCAAGAAAAACAACATACACAGAAAGCAAAATCCTATATGTAGTGCTCAGTATTAAAAATGGGCCTTAATTTCTCAGGAAGTTGTTCATCCAAGGCTTTCAGTCTTTTTCTGCTCTAGGTCTCAACACAGAAGGTGAGGCTGAGCTGTGACTCTATTTTCACGTTTGTTTTCCTGAAAAGTGGCCCTTTTTTACCATGAGTTTTCCTACTGATTTCATTGCCAGTTTCATCAGGGAAAAATCCAAGTGCCTGTCTGCACATTGGGAGGAAAATCCTGCTGCTGAGCTTTCAGAAATACAGACCCTCTTACATGAAGTCAGCTCCCACCAGGTGCTTGCCAGGCTGACCCTCTGCCGTGCCCTCCCAGCCACCACACACTGGATTTTGCTGCTGTTTAGCTCTATAAATGTTATTAAATGTTATAAATGTCTATACTTTCATAGCAGGAAGTAATGCCACTTGCAAACCACGGGTTTTTTTTGTTGTTGGTTGTGTTTTGGACAATTAGGGTGACGATAAAAGCTATTTTTTGGAGATGCTTTAGTTTCCAGGTGGAGGACTCTGTGTAGTTCCTTAAAATTAATGGAGGTCCAGCTTTGCCACCTCACTGTGTGAGTCTCTGAGAACAACCTCACTGTCTCCACGGGAACTGTGTTGATGAAAGAAGTTGCCAGGAGGAATTCTGTCAACAGTTTTGATGTGTTCACATGGGCTGCTGCTGGTTACTTCAGGGGTGACAGGCTCCCTTTGCAGAGGGAGAGGCTCCTGAAAAGTCGAGCATAGCCACTTCCCTTTTCCATGAACATTAAAAACACACCTGTGTGAAACACTGTGCAACTCCAAGCCAGCCAGCATTTTCAGAGAGGCTGGATTGGAAAGTAGTTTATACATTTTTTTCTGTTGAAACCTTTATATTTTTGTCAAAAAGGGAAAAAAAGTAACAGAGTCTGTAAACACATCGAAATAAAGATGATTCTGGTTTGGGGGTTGTTCTTTTTCGAGGAATGAGCAGAAGGCTCAGTGTTTCAGAGCAACTGGTTGTCTTTGTTAAACTCCATGGTGATTGTCACTGTCTGTGGGCCACCAACGTGCCCCAGAGCCTCGTCTCTCACCCCTGCTGCAGAAGCTGCTGGTACCAGCCAACAATTCCTCTGCTGACGGCCCTGAGTGATGTGAGGGGTTGAACCTGGGCCAGGGATGCCATCAGGAGCAGCAAGGGCACGAGGCTCACCCAAGGGGATGAACCACCTTAGCAGGTATGGGATCCATCACGGGGTGAGGCAGGGCTGGAGCGCGGCTGAGCTGAGAGGGGCTCCTGGGCCCTGCTGTGGTTGGAAGGAGGCTGGGCAGGGCCAGAAGCATTCCTGGGCTTGTGCCAGCACTGAGACTGAGAGAGCCAGACACAGGGACTGCCATAACTCTGAGCTGAGGTCAGAGGTGGCGTGGCAGGATCCACATTCCCGCCCGCAGGGAGCTGGGAGCGCTCGCAGCGTGGGCTCCTAGGCTTGCTGCCCTTCGCCCTAACCACTTCCAGGGGCACTTCCACTGCCCTTTTTTCCACCTTTCCCATCTTTTCCTGCTGGCCATTTGCTGCTCTTCAGTTATGGAGGCTGTGGGCAGCACGTGAGAGGCAGAGGACCTGAACTCCTGGGGAGCGTGGAGGGGGCGGCGCTCCCTTGCTGCACAGACTTCGGGAGAAGTTCAGATTTAGTTCTGTGCTTCAGGCCATTAGAAGAGGAACAGGCAATTATGCACTCACTTCTAAATATATTTCAGAGTGTAACATATGTTTTGTGCAAGTCAGTCTTGTATACTAATTTATTATTTTTATAACACTTATTCATTTAGGATTTTAAATAGCTTCGTTTTGTAGACCGCATTACTTTGCAAAGGAGAGAATAAATTCAAGAAGAAAGTCAAGTAGAAACTGCAAATCTGGAATATTCTGCATCAGCTTATTTACTAGAAGAGGGAATTGGGAGAGAGGGTAAGCTTTTTTCCTGGTTTGTAGGAAACAAAGATATTAAATAGTAATTATATGTGAAGTGCACATATCAGCTGGGGCAAGTAATACTTTGATATCTTTATTTCATCAGTCATATAAGTTCATTCTTTCATTTCCTTTGTGAAGCAGGGAACATACATTATATACCATAGCACATGCCACTGAGACAGAAAAAACTGATCTACTTTTAATTTTATTTTGCTCGGTTGGAACTTTGGCTCCTTGCCTCTCTTGGGGAGGAAAAAACCCCACGAACAACAACAGCAAGTTTTATCCAAATCTTGGTGAGCTTTTGCTGAAATCACAGCTGGATGATGTGTATTGTGTGGGGTAGGAGAAAAAGGAGGGAACTGCTTTTATTTAGATGTAACCTGCCCAGGAGAGAAAGAAAATTGTCCTTCTGGTCAGTCCTGATGTAACAGGGCAACCAGAGAGAAGAGTATTCTTATTATGTAAAGACACCATTGGTAAAATTACTGATTGCCTGTTTTTATTAAAATCCCAGAAAGTCAGAACTGTGCTTAAATTAGGAGGGGATAAGGCTTAGAAAGAAGCACCAGGAAAGTTTGCAGCCCTTGTACTCCCTAAAAGCAGGAGGGAGTGGGTGATGGGCGCAGAAAAATACAGCAAAGCTTTCTTGAGGCATAAAAGTTTCAGATCTCTGAGATCACAGGCAGTGTTTGAAAACACTGAATTGTGAAAGCATAAATTTAAAATTGCTTCTTTAGCTGAGATGAAAACAAAGGGCTTTTTAAACAATGTTAACAAACTGAGGGAGCCATACTGGAATTGACTACACTTGTTTTTTCAAGCCTTGTTTTCTGTATGGAAGGAGTAGAGGAATCACAGAATGGGTCAGGCTGGAAGGGAGCACAGCTGGCCCAATCTCCCAGCTCCTGCAGGGCACAGGATTGTGTCCAGGTGTTCTGGAATATCTCCAGAGAGGGAGGCTCCATACTCTCTCTGGGCAATCTATTCAATGTTTGGTCACTGCACAGGAAAGAAGTTCTTCCTCCTGTTCATGTAGAACTTCCAGAGCATCAGTTTCTGCCCGTTAAGCCTCTTGTCCTCCTGCTGGGCACCACCAAGCAGAGCCTGGTCCAACCTCCTGGCACCCTCCCTGCAGATACTGGTAGACACTGATGAGGTCTCTCAGTCACCTCTTCCTGAGGCTGAACAGGCCCTTTGCAGGCTCAGATGAGCATCCTCTCTGTAGATGAGCATCCTCTCTATACACCACAGTGTCCTTACGTAATCAAACCCTAAGATGGATGATGATTTGCCCAGAAAGATGAGGGAAAGCTTCGTAACCTGATTTTTCCATTTCCATAGCATGAGCTCTGCTTTTATTCAAAGACTTAACTGAGTTCTCACCTATTTACTGGTTAACAAGACAAGCAAATGAGCAAAGCAGCCAACCAGTTCCCTTCCTATGTGTCTGGGCCAAGCCAGTGATGAGGCTGGTTTGGTAATCCCATGGGTTAGGGGTCCCTGCCACTGTCACAACCTCAGGAGAAGCTGGGCAAGCTTCACCCCTGAGCCTGCCAGCTCCACCAGCCAGCCCATGCTCTCTCACTGCCTGAGAGGCTGCCCTGGGGCTGGAAAGTGCTAAAACTGTCTGTGGTGATTACTGGTCCATCAAGAACTCTTTTTTTTTTCCCACCCTAAAGCTCAGACCTGAGCAACCAGCTTCTTAGGAGAAGCTGGAGAACGCGTGTGCTCCGTGATTTAATTTAATTACACGTAAGATGATTAAGGATGTTATCTTCATTTCCAGGGGAAATGAAACATTCATGTCAGAAGTCTGGCTGAAGGCTGGCACATCTCAGTGCTGGCTGCTCTCTGCTGCCTTCTGCAGAGTCTGGGGCTTTCTTCAAAGCACAGGCACCAGCTGACCCAGAGCCTGGTTTCTTGGTGGAACTTTTTTAAAAGCATGAATTGAAACAGAGCAAAGAACGACCATCGGGGCTCTGAACAAGAAGGGCTTTGTGTTCCAGTTAGCACATATCTGTCCAATCCCAAAAAAAACCCCCATGAATGCCTCCACCCCGTGTGATAGCAGCTGTAACGAGGCCTCTGGGATGGCGGTGATGGAAGATGTAGATAAAGGAAAAACAGAGGGGTAAAAAGAAAAGTTGTGAGAAGTAAGAGAGATCATTGCCACTGCTGTTACTGCTTCACTGAAGTGTAATCTTTTGTGATCTCTTTGGAACAGGAGGTAAATAATAAAACACAAGGGAGGGAAAAAAATTAAAATAAATGTGGTGTGTGAGTGCATGTTAAAACAGATGTCAGATTAAAAATAACTGAAAAAGAAATTCTACTGTAGGGGAAAAACTGCTTTTTCCTTCAACATTTTACATTCCACCTTCATTAGGCGAAAAGTGAAAGAGCTGTAAAGGAAAAGGGGAACTTCTGTTGTTTCCCTCTGAATGTTAAGAAAAGCGTAATGCAGGCTCAGAGGGGATGCTCTGTGGTTCATGGTGCTGGAGGAGTTCTCAGGCTGAAGCCCAGAAGCTGCAAGGATGTTAAATAGATGCTGTGTGTGCCGAGCCCTGGGACTTGGAGCTTTAAACCTGCAGTGCTGCCCATCCAGGTGGTTTCATCCTCTCCATCCTCCCTCCCTTAGTCCCTTCAGGGTTGACGAGTCCTCTAATGTAAAGAAATAAACCCTGCAATCTGGTAGGGTCACATTGTCCAGTAATGCCCCTCTAACTACAGATCCAGGCACCAGGGACTGACTTCCAGTTCCTTCAGCACTTTTGAATGGGCTATTTCAGTGTTTGATGACAGCAGAGTGGGGAACATCTACACAAACACATATTTTACCCCACATGGCAGCCAGGCCTCACCCCTCCTTGGAGATAGCGAGTGCTCACAAAGTGCCTGTGCCAGTCTGTAAAACAGTGTCATCCCAGGTCTCTTCTGCTAAATGTGCTTCAGAATGGCCCCTAAAAGCTCATGATCTGAAAAGTGACCTGCCCTGCACCTGTTTAAAGCTCAAGGAGCTTTGAATAAATACCTGAAGACGTACTGAGGCTGGCCAGGGAGCCACAGCATTTCTTGGAGAGCTGGCGTGGGTTGCTTGGCTTGTTTGGGTCAGCTAATGAAATGGGAATAATCTGTCCATGGTTTCCTTCTTTATTTCTGAGTGTGGAATGCAGGTTTAAATGAGAAAGGCACAGCTCTGTGACTAATGCCTCAGCTTACAGGAAGAGTCAGAAATGACAGATGTCTTTGGCTGCTGTTGTAGTGTGGATGTCCAACACATTCAAACGACGTGATGGGATCCAGAGCGAGTATATTCCTACAGTGATTGAGAAAAATATCTTTACTTTTCTCTACCATTACCCTGAGCAAATTCCCACAACTCCTATCTCTTTAAGGCACTTAAGATGAGGAGGTGAGGAGGAGGCAGCTGAGACAGAAGAAAAAGGTATCCCCAGCGGACTGAAGGCAAAGCTGTTTCATAATTTCTGAAACATTTCTTAAGCTTGTCCTGACAATGCCAGGTAAGATCCCAATGCAAGATCCCTAAGAAGAGCTGCTGATGAGCAGGAGCATCTTGGCATTATGCTGGCTTAGGATTTGCCAGAGAGGAAGGGGCAGATGTGGCCCAAAGCAGCTCCACACAGCCAGTCAGGGTGGAAGGGGTGTGTTAGCAACACGGTGCTTAAATGTGTTGTGTTAGAATGCAGTCACATTAGACACAGCATTTTCAGAGAGGGTAGACAGGTGTTCATGGCCACTCACTGGACCACCACTGCCCATGGAGACACAGCAGGGATGTCCCCACTAGCAATGACCTCCCCAGCAAAGTTGTGCAGGCAGAGGTTTCCAGGAGGTCACACCTGTACTCTTCCCTCTGATCGAATTTCATTCACTCCCCACCCCTGCTTCTCTAAAAAGAAAACCTCTTGACCTTCTTCTCTGAATAAACAAATAAATACATAAATACAAGTCACTTCAGCTGCAGAGAAGCATCTATCCACTCCTCACTGAGTATGTGTTCCCTCAGCTGCCTCCTCCAGTAGAAATTTCTTTGTTTAGTGTTAATTCCATTTCATTTTGCTGATCGTGGCTGCCGTTGTCTCCATTAGAGGGCCTCAGAGCAGTGTGTTACAGTGTTTTAGGATCACATTTAAACCCCTCTATGTACTTTGGGCCTAATTTCCTGCTGTACAGCTCTCCTGAACTCAATGGGGTGTAAAACTGGTGCAACACACGGAGAGAGCAGAAAAAAGTGCTGCTCCTAAGGATACATCAGTGCTTTGAGTTTTGCTGACGAGATTAAGAAACGCCGAGGTGCTAAGAGAGAATTTTAAATACACGTGTGACAGGTGAGGCAGATGAGTAAGTTAATTGCTGCTCGTGTGTTTGAACACAGCCTAATTGGTCAATAGGGTGTGTTTCCAGAGAACAGTGGTGGAAGTGCATGAGCAAAGCACAAATAGAGCTTTAAATCCTTCCTTAGAAATTACGCTTATTCCAGGCAGAAGTTGGAGTCTCAAACACTTCTAAGAGTCATAAACGTTTTATTCTCCACCGTGCTCCAGTTGGGGCACTGGCGAGCTAATTGCTTGGACTGAAATTTTCTAGGTAGGTGTCTGCCTTGACTGAACTTTCTTATAAAGAGAGTGTCAGAAGATGAAGCTGAATAAAAATGAGGAGTGGGCTGGGAGTTCTCAGCCCACACCTAGAAACTGGGGCAATTGAGATCTATGAAATTCCAGTATTTCGGAGCATGAACCCGTGGCAAGGGGGAGAATGGTCCCAAATCTTGGGACCTGCCTCTGTGGTGTTAGTGTGGCACATGGTGCCAGCCAGAGTGTAATTCCATCAGCAGGCAAGAGCTAGACTGGAGGGGGAGAAAGGCACTGGCACAGGTTAGGGGAATAAAGGAAGTGGGAGTACCACAGGGAGCAGGGAAAGTGGAAGGAAAGGCATGGGGGGAAAATGACTCAGAAGCCCAGATGCAGAGCAAGAGTGAGGTGATCCGGGCAAGAAGAGTGGGAGTGAACCTGCCAGAAACATGGTTCCTGATCTGGAGGGGGCAAATACTGGGACCAAAAGAAAATGGTTCACAGATGCAATCTCCCATCAGTTTAATTTTGGGAATGGCTGGGAGACAGACAGATGGACCAGGAAACAGCATGGTCACTGAAAGTGGCATTTGCAAAGGTTGAGAGAAGGTTGCGTGGGCAACTTAGTATAACTTTGAAATGCTTTGCCCTCCAGACCTCAGTGTTTATTCCTTGTTTCCTATCATGTGCTGTAAATTTAATTCATCTGAGAAATTAACCACGTTCTGAAAGCACAGATTTTTTTTGGTCCTGTTTTCACACAGCCCTTGCTGGGATGTGCTGTGGTTCTTGGCTGGTGCCTTTGCACGTCACGGATACAAAAGTGTGGATGGAGGTAAATGTGAATTCCAGCAATGGAGGAGAATGGTTTGATACAAAATGCTGGGTTTACATCAGGGGCACCAGGCAAAAATAACAAGGGGGAGTTTAGGATGAGTGCCCATGAGTCTTTCTGTAAGTCATTATCTGAGGTTGTTTGGCAGCCCACCTGGGAGGCATCAGGAGCCCCTCAGCTGGAACCCCATGGAATACAAGAGGACCACGTTCTGAAAGCACAAGCCTGCACAGGGAACCAGATGGGTCTTGTGGGTCCACTCCATCTTTATCTTCTCAGATTCTGCACAGCCTTCCCCAAAAGCCGGCACAAAGGAGTGTCAAAAGGCAGAATACATATTCATGGCCATTTCTGGAGCTGCAAACTGTGAAAAGAAATCAAGTCGTTCTCAGCCGTGGACTGAAATTGAGAGTACGCTCTAATCCAAAAGGATCCCAGCTCACAGAGTGGTGTATGAAAATCTTATAAAGCACTGCAACACTCCATAAATAATTTTCAAACAAGAAGCTTTTTGTTTCAGCGATGGCAATACTAAAAAGGGAGAATGGCAAATAGCCGTCAAGAAGAGGCTGAAACACTGAAGCACTCTGTGCTGATGTTAACTTTAATCACTGCAAGAGTTACACCCAGAGTTATCAGTCATTTATTAGAAGCTGCAGATGATCATTGCAGAGGTTTAGATTAACACGGGCTGGAGCCTGGTGCTGTGCCAGTGGGGTGCCACGTGACGGGCAGCCCATGGAATAAACATTCTGGCACATCAGAGCGCTGTAAATCCTCCAAATGAAAGAAATTAAAAAGCCAGGAGCAATTCTGAAAATGATTTATGATTGGAGGTGCACTTAGGAATGCTTTTATTGTCACGGGAACATCTCCTTTCGCATCCTTAAGGTGACAGACCCGCTCTGCTTCCCTCTGGGTTTCTTGGGCCACACCATGGAAGCGTGCTGGGGGTTGGGGGGCAGATGGGCACTTTAGCAGCATCCCCTGTGTTGTGAGGGCTGGCTTTGCACAGCCCGAGGGTGAGAGAGCTGCAAATCCGTTCTGACATTTTAAGTATGAGGAAAGACACCAGTTGTGGGGTGGGTTTTTTTTCCCCTTTTACATCTATACCATAACCGTGTTCCTAAGTGCACGTATAAACATTTTATAACATGGATTTGGAATAACACTTGAAAAATAAACTTAAGAATAGTTCCTAAGCAGAAGGTATTCTTATCAAAATAGCAGTCTGTTGCAAGTCAGCCCTTTGCTCCATACGTAAAAGATGCAGCACTATCTGTTAGTGTTCTGCTGGTGTAAATATTGCTGAATGTTTCGCTAAAATACAATTCTAGTGCTGATATGGATATGTTTTCTTAAACAAAAAGTGCTTCCACTGCAAACTGAAAGGCGAAACACTGTGGTTTGCAGGCAGAGTGCTCTCTTGCTTATCCAGGGAAGAGCTGTGGCGATGGGAGTGAAAGCTGGGATATCTGGTATATCCAAGATCTGGGCATGCCAGGTAATCCTGCCCCAAGCCAGGGATACCCTGGGCCATGGACACAAACCTCCCTGCTGCTTCTGCTCTGGGCTTGGCTTCCCCACTTGGCCTCGTGCCTCTTGTTCTTCTGGGGTGTCCCCTTGGGGTGCCAAGCACAGGTACCCAGTGTTGGAATACATTTGGATTAGCAAACCCACGTGGTCATTACTGTCCCCAGAAAGTCAGCGTGGGTGATGGGATCAGGCAAAGGCTTGCACATCTCCCAGTGTTGCCTGTCTTGGTTAGTGATTGTGGATACCTGTATCGATCTACAAACATTTCCTTCACCTGTTCTCACAGCTGACTCCTTAGAAAGGGTTAATTTTGCATCTGTCTCCCGATCTTTTTGATGTTCCCGTCCTGGGGCAGTGCAGCAAAACAACTTTTATAACTTGGTTGGAGGCCGGCTCTTCAAAGCCCAGCAGCTCAGGAGCTGCCTTATGAAACTCTGCGTGTGTTTGCTGAACGTGACTTTCCCTGTGCTGGGCATTCAGCTCCTGCAGGGTTCCCTCACCCTTTTTTGGGGCAGCCCCTCACATCCCCAGCCCAGCAAGGCAAGGAGTGCCCCCTCCCTGTGGACACCCTGAGTGGACTGACCAGGGAGCCTGCACTGCCTATGGAGCCTTGTAGGGTCCCTCTTCACCCTCATGTAGGGCAAATGTGGTGGGAGCCTTTTGGGGATTATGTGTGGAAGGCTCTTTCTGAATTTTCCAACATTTATTTACATTTTGAAAACACCTCGTGTTGTGGTTTGTCTGTTGCGCTGCTGATACTGACCCTGGATTTATAGTTCACTGATTGCCAGTTAATTACATGCCATTAATAAATCAATAACTTGCTTTGATCCTCATTTGCTCTAAAACGTACGAATTGAGCAGCTTTTCCCTGCAACAACACAATTCTTTCTCTGTCCATTTCTGAGAAATAAACCAATGAAGTTGCAAAGCAGCTCCCCTCTGCCATGCACCAGATTCAGGTATCTCTTTGCACCTATCAGGCCTCGTCCACCACGGTGAACAAAAGGGGCTGAATGGGGAAAAAAGGAGCTGGACACTAAGGGAGAAGCTCCCATGGAAGAGAAGGGTATAGCTGAGTGTTTCCCAGGGCAGCAATAACTCTGGGTGCAGGAAAAGACCAGCAAGTTCTTGGAACGCAGGGAGAGCCCTGTGAGTTGCACAAATTGTGCCAAGGGAAACTGGAGGGAGGGCAGTCACCTCAAACTGAGTGAGCACAAGGAGGGCTTTGAGCCATTCAGGATTACTCTGTGCAGAGCCTGAGCTGAGGCACTGCACACTCGTGGCTTCCCTGCCTCTGTACAGAGCAGGTCTTTGCTCTGTGCATCCAGTCCAGTCTTGATCTCTCTTCCCACTTTGCTGACAGTGGCTGCTATGACAATAATAGATCTCCATTTAAGGATAAATAACCTGGGAGAAATTCTCTGTCTGCATAGTAGGTTAACGTTCCTCCTTTTTTGGTGATTTGGATTTGGTTTAAAAATGCTAAGCCATAATTTGAACAAGGCAGATGCTGCCAGAACTGCAAGGTGCAACAAAAAGTGATTTAATCCTTGTGTTGCCCTTAAAGCAGCAATAGGAGTAGATGCAGTGAAGGACATTTTAGCGTGGATCAGCTCCACAAGAAGTTCTCCACCCTCAGTGGCAGAGCATGTCTGAACCCTGGCCTGGCAGCCAGAAGGGGCTGCCATCCCCACCCTGCACACCCCCAGCTCGTGTTTCAGCGCTGGGATCTGCACTGCCGGCGTGGGAAGTGCCTGGGGGTTTGCCAGAGGCTCCTCCTGCCCCCTGCCCCTGGGCTCTGCACCAAAGCTCGCCCTGGAGGGACGGACAGATCTCCATCCTCGGAGACAGACCTGTGGGGCCGTGTGCCTTGTCTTGCAGGGCTCTTCTCTTCCTGCCTCTCTCCACAGCCCATCAACACTCCAGCAGGAGCAGGGGCTGCCATCAGGCGCAGTTATTAGTGCACAATGCATGTGCCATGTGTGATTGTCTGCGAGCGCTCCGGCGCTTCGTGCGACGCAGATTTAGAGATTTCGTGGTGCAGTCGTTTCAAACTCTGAACTAATGGGTAGTTTGGCAACAGCTTCTACGTATGAAATCGTTATTAATTCCTTTAGTACCATAATAACATTGATTTAGATGAACTCTTATAACATAGAAATTGTATAGTATTTAGCTGTAATTAACGTCCCCTAATTAGGAAGTGTTGCCAAGTAGTTTTCTCTGCTGGCTCTGTTGTACTTAAGTGCAGCTGGATGAAAATTAACCACAAAGGGAACAGCTTGTGTTTTATGTGAAGTTTGCCTTTGATTGATTAAAAAACTATTCCTTAGTACTTTATTTTATTATCAAAGAGGGTGCACTGGATTATCAGTGTTACAAAGAGCCACAAAGTCCACATGCTGTAAACTGCACACACATTTGGGCAGCGTTTAAGCCCAGTGACTTATCTGCACATTCAGAAAATGCACAGATTTATTTTGTCTCAATACCACGAGTTACCACAATAAAAGCGAGTTGATTGTAATGTGTCTGTCATTAATAAAGCCTGTAGAAATTCGAGCAGAATTAGCACAATTTAATGTCCGCTCAGAGGAAGGAGCCATGCACTGCAAGCTGAGAGGCATTTGTTGATGCGAAAAATGCCGACATTTTTGGAAATTCAAATTATAAATGAAATACTGCTGTCAGTTTACTGTGCAACTTTGTAGCATATGGTGCTTCTGCTGGTGGGTGTTATTTCAAAGTTTGCAAATCACACTATGAGAGTGTCCCTCTGGTAAGCTTTTGCAACGCTTAGCAACTGTGAATCAAAAGTGACAGTACAGAGGAAGAGGGACTAAAAAAAAAAAAGAAATTCTCTCTCCCTAAGTCGGTAGAACAAAGTACACAATAAGTTAATACATTTTTACAGGGGAAAAAAAAAAGGAGGCCAACGTGCCAAAGCTAAAGGAGACCAGTGCCTCCGCTCCTGCAGAATAATGCACAAAGTCTTCTAAATTGTTAAAATAAAAATATGGTTTGTGTCTCCCAGTCTCTCTGGCTTTGCTGTGACAAGAGAATTAAAGCAACTGGCAGGTACAACATATAATGATTCACTTTCAGAATTAGGAGAGCTGCTGCAAGACATAATGCAATCCCCTCAGATGGTCCAGATGTTTCTTTTATCCATCTCTGAAAAAACTTCCTACGACCTCAGAATAGCATTTACTATTTGAAAACCATTGTCCACCCAAAGCTGGCAACACAGGGGAAAAAAGCCAGAACAAAATTAGGTTCTGTTGCAGCCCAGCAGTGTGGATTCCAACTAGGCTGATAAAAGGCATTCACAGGTAAGGTAAATTTAAATAACTGAGATATGAGGACATCCTTCAGCACGGTTTTCAAGGATCTGCTGCCCAGTGACCCCTTTAATGTGCATTTCCACTGTCAAGGAGTGAACATAAAACTTGGATTCGTTGTGCTTTGATCTGACCGTAGTTGCTACTTGTTGTTCTGCTCAAGGTAGTGACTTCTGGCACCAAGGTGGAGCTGTGTCTGTGTGGTACAGACCTCATCAATTTGCCAATCAAGCTGGCTGAGAATAGAAAGTGATGGGGCTGTCAGTAGCAGTTCAAGCAGAAGCAATTCTAAACTAAGCAATTTGGAAATTTAAATAGTTATAATGACCAAGATTCTCTACGTTGGCCCTTAATTACTGCGATGTCAATTCAGCTGAAAATTGCCTTTCCCAGGTAATGATAACTCTTAGAAAAGTCTTTGCTTATACACCCACCCATAGCACTCATTAAGTCAAGCTTCTTCCTTTTGTCTGAAGAGCTGTCAATTTTATGTGACATCACCAATCATCTGCCATCTGAAACATCTCTGGGCTGTCTAGCTGAAGGCAGGTTTATTGTGCCTCAGCTGCAGTGCTCTGCATGGCAGCCCAGCCTGCTCTTACAAGCAGTGTTGCACCAAAGGAGTGTGATGAGTTGCTCCACTAAACATCGAGTGACTCAAATTTGCTTGTTGGCATCTGGGGTCCATGACACAGCAGCGTGAGTTTTACGTGTGAAGGGACCCCTCTCTCTTCCTCACACCATATTTCTTATCTTTCTTTTGCAGCAATCTGCAATTTCCAATTCATCACTATCACATTACAGCTGTCTGTGTTCATCTGCACTGGTGGACGTCACTACTGGTTTTCTTTTTGCAAAGAAAAAACATGAAAAGGAAGCAAAACCATCTCCATCACCCGAATGTGTTATCAATGGTCCATGCAACCCATGTTAGAAATGTTTTATTTCCCAGAGAAGGCCAGCAGTACCTTGCAGTTGTGGGTGCAGAACAGCAATGCTTTGTTTCTCTCTTCCAGTTAAACTGGAGCAGGCTTTGCCTTGTGCCTTCATACTGATGCCTTTTCTTGGTCTTAAAATCAAGAGTCAAACATGGTTAGAGGGGAAAAAGGGATTTTACCTTGGTATTTATTTTAAGGATCCTTGGTGCACTCTGTCCAGGTGGAGCANAACACGGAATTCCAGGGAAGCCAGGAAAAAGTACAAGCAGCACCTGCTGAAAAAGTCTGTCACAGACAGAGGGAATTCAAGTGCCTGTGCACCTGAATTCAGAGTAGTTCAAATCCTGGCAATGCCATGTGCTCTAAGGCTCCTCTCTGGCCACCATGGCCAATACAAAGCCTTGTTTTATGCAGAGCATTGTCACCCTGGTCAAGGGAAGGGCTTGTCCCACTCTGCTCTGCACTGGGGTGGCCTCACCTCAAGTCCTGGGGGCAGTTTTGGGCACCACAATCTAAAACAGACATTAAGCTGTTGGAGAGTTTCCAAAGGAGGCCAGGAGGATGGTGAAGGGCCTTGAGGGGAAGTGGCTGAGGTCACTTGGCTTCTTCAGCCTGGAGAAGAGGAGACTCCACTGCAATCTGCAGCATCCTCATGAGGGGAAGAGGAGGAGTAGACTCTGATCCCTTCACTCTCATGACCAATGACAAGACCTGAGGGAATGGCCTGAAGTTGTGTCGAGGGAGGTTTAGGTTGGATATTAGGAAAATATTCTTCACCCAGAGGGTGCTTGGGCACTGAACAGGCTCCCCAGGGAAGTGGTCACAGCACCAAGCCTGACAGAGTTCAGGAGGTGTTTGCACAGTGCTCTGGCACATAGTGCAGTTCTTGGGGTCTCCTGTGCAGGGCCAAGAGTTGGACTCGATGATCTGATGGGTCCCTTCCAACTCAGCATATTCTATTCTATTCTATTCTATTCTATTCTATTCTATTCTATTCTATTCTATTCTATTCTATTCTATTCTATTCTATCAAAAAAGAGGAAATGGACTCAATTTTTGATTTGAAAAGGGGAGAGTGTTTCTTACATGCTGCTTTCTTGACCACTGCTCCTCTCACCAGCCCTGCATGCTGAACGTGCCATTCTGCCCCACCTGTAACAGCTGCATGAGGGTTGCAATCAAATTCTTGCACTCAGAACAGTTTCTTACTAGTTTTTCTGCAACTTGCTCGCTTTTTCACCCTGCTCCTGATTCTTGGCTTGCACACAATGAAATAGGAGGGGCCTTAGGCACTTTAAAAAAAAAAAAACAGCCCTCAATAAATCCCCTTAAGGGCCCATTTTAATTCTGCTTTTGCTCTTGATGTGCAAGTTCTTACCCTGCTATTCCCCTAGAAGCAGTTTATTTCTGTCTGCCAGCACTGCCAAAGTGACAAAATCCCCTTTCCCACCCACCATGTAATTGCTCTGTTGATGCCCTTCCCACACATGCCTGTAGAAAGAAAGCTCTCGCTTTATTTGCACTGCTGAAGTGAATAGCATCTCTTTCCTCCCTCCCTCCATGTGGCTTTCAAGCAGTCACACTATCATTAGTTATTTCTATTCTGGAGCAGCACCCCATCTGAGAAGGGAGCACATTCCAAGGGAAGGAGAGCAAAGGCCTCATCTGCCAGCTCCCCTGTGCCCACAGTTCCATGAGCTGAGGAATTTGGGGGTTGTAAGAAAGGCAGAAGCAAGCATTACAAACAGGGGACGTTCAGAGAAAGGGAGTAAAGGAAGAAAATCAAAGGCTGCCTTTTAAAATTGCTTTTTTCTTACTGCAAAGGCTATGGGATAAAGTAGCTCCCTCTGTTCTGTGCTTGCCAGAGCCATGTTGTTAAGTTAGATTATGACAGGAAAACTATCCATTGGAATTGGGTTATTTTAACTTTTCCAGTGCCTCTCACTCTCACTCTTCTTCATGTAGACTTCCATCGTATGCAGAAAACAAAAGTAGTTCTAGAATCAGTCTAAAGTTATGTTTTTCTTTTTATTACTTTCAGGTTTATTTATCCATCTACTTTAAAGGTGCACCACAGATTAATTTCCCCACCTCACTCCAGCTGCCTGGTGCATGATTACAGAAGACCATACCAACACTACTGACTAAATAATCAGAATTAATTTCTTCAGCTTGCCTAAGGAAACTGACCCCAAACTCTTGTTAAAACTTCAAAATTTACTGAAGCATGGTTACGTGGAAACAAGAAATAGAGTTTCAGAACCACTCACCTCTAAGGCAAACAATGCTCAATAAATTTATTTCTTAATAAAATTTTAAAATATAATAACGTGGCCTGAGATAGAACAAATTTTTGCTTTAGACATGCTAAGTTTTTTCACGTAGCTTTGCTCCTCTGTGGTTTGGCAGTCTAAGATTGGTAAATAGCCATAGTTATATTGATAAATAATAGGAGAGCATGGCTGTAACATATTTGGCAGTCAGCATCCTATTATATGCAGCTTTACAATTTTGCAATGTGACAACTCTCTCTGGGGGAAAAAGTCCTTAACAATGGCCTAAATCACACATTTGTCCTTCCTCTGAGCACTGGTGGTTGTCAAAACCTGTTGCACTCTAGCAGGGGAGCCTTTTAGACATATTCCAGGGCTGGCTTCATGCAGACAAAACGCATTAAAGGCCACTCAAATGCCACATCTGAAGAATCACAGAAGCCTGCTCATGCCCACGCCGTCCCACGCAGCCCTGTGTGCCACACGCTGTGGTCAGCTCTCCTCCTCCTCCTCCTCCTCCTCCTTCTCTGCCAGGCTCAGCAAACACCAGGGCCTGGCAGCAGTCAGCCTGTGTTACTTCCCTAAAATGTGTTTGGGATATCAAAGAGGGTGTTATAAAAAATAATGCAAATACTGAAGTTAGGGAAAAATGGGAAGAGTCATTTTAGTACGAGCATAATGGACTTAAACCTTAAACCTGTCCCTCTCTGGGTATCCAGATTTTCCTCTGTGCTGCTTTACCCTCTCCCTCTGCTCCAGTTACTTCCTCTTAGGGCAGACTATTTTTATTTGAACTTCTGTTTATTTAGAATTAACGAGTTAAATTTTGAAGCAGCCAGAATGTATCTGTGAAGGAGCTGTATTGATTCCCATTCTCTCCCTGGGCTAACTCATGGAATCCTGTTCTGGGGGAGAACCTTATCATGCCTCTCCTAATGCTCTTCTGGTGTTGCTGCCCTGCTAGACACTGGCTGTGCACTTTTAGGCTTGGCTTCCAGTCTTTCACTCTGCTTTTTTTATCCCCAACAGGACCTTCTGTCTCCAGTTCAGGTATTATCATATCTCCATAGCTGTGTGATTGCAACATTTTATAATCAGCTCTAAATTTTTCCATTTAAACCACAGCAGCATGGATTTGTTAATGGCAGCCTGGAAATAACAGCCTTCGTCATAAAGCCCTACATTAAAATTTTATCTTTATGGAAATATTTATATTTGGGGTTGGATAAACAGAAACCAGTTCTGCTGTGAGTACAAATCAGAGCTCCTGCTGTGCAAATTGAGGGGATGAAAAACGTGAGTGAAGATGAGACTCTGCAGTGTGCTCCCCAATGATCTGCACAATGCCCCCAAACCCTCTTATTTATTCCTAGACAGTGATTCCAAAGCTGAAACAAAAACATGTTGCTCAGAGTGGTTTTCCATTGGTTCAAAGGTGATATTTCCATCAGCAGTGATTTACTGTTCTCAGCAGTCCCACTGATCCAGACCTCCTGAGAAACTTGGAGAGGAAAATTGGGCTCACCCTCGCTTGCCACCACCATCCACAGGGTTTTGCAGTGTTACAGCCCTTAATGACACTCAGCACATCCAGAAATGTCTTTTTTCACTGTAAGGGGACTCAGATCTGCACGTCCTTCTCTCAGCACCAAGGGACAGCCCAGCAGTGACAGAATGCCCCTCCAGGTGTGGGGCTGCACTCCTGTGTGCCAAAACACAGCTGGGAGTGGAGCTGGGAGCTCTTCTGAAAAGCCAAGGAGCTTCTGTGTGAATTGAGCTGGGAAGAGAGGAGCAAGAGGCTGCATAAGCAAGAAATGGAGAATCCAGGCAAGAGTATCTGGTCCCAGTGCACGCTCTTTGGAAATGATTTATATTTACATTGCATGGCTTTTACACAGATAAAATGCAGAAAGAGGTAGGGCTGGAACTCAGGACTCCATCTTTTAAGCAAAATGCCACAAGCACACAACTGGCTGTGGTCTCCCTCCCTCCCTCTCACCCACTAAGTCTCTGCTGTGCCATGGTACAGCTTCCCAAAGGGAGGCAAATGGAAAATGCAGCCCCATCCTGGCAGTGCAGGCACACACCTGGAGAGGAGAGGGGAGGAAACAGATCCAGGGCTCCTCCTCTCTGGCCAAATGTCCTAACACCAAACCACTCACAGGACCAGAAAATCTCCAGTTTAAAAAAGAACTTAAATGAAAACAAAACTTCCACCATATTTTACCCAGATTGGTCAGCATTCCCCAGATTTTTAGACTCCGCTCGGGGAAGCAAATGTATTGTTTGGAGATCTTGATCAGGCTTAGGTGTGAAGATAGGCAAAGAGCTGTTCAGGCATTTCAAGGCTAGGAAGCTGCTCTCTGTGCATTAAAATGGATTGTGAGGTTTTTGGGAAGCACAGAAGGGGAAAGCTGCCTGGAAAAGATTATGAGTTACAAGCTGGGGGTCCAAATAAATGGTGCTTTGTAGGACTGCAGTTTAGGATATGCTTGGCATTCAATGGAAATAACGCTTGGGCATCCCAGTTCTTTTTCTGTCGTCCCCTTTGGAGGCTGATATACATCCCTGAGAGGTCCTGGAACCTTGTTCAACTGACTTGACCTTGTTTCAGCAGAGTTTCAGAGTTCCAGCCCCGGCTCCACGCTGGCTTTGATTCCCTCCTGTCTGAAGCACCCGTACGTGGGATGAAAGACAAGCACACATTCCCCAGGCAGAGGCATTTAACTTTTGGCTGTGTGACACAGGATGAGAGACGCGCCCAACCTCCCAACTTCTCGCCTGAACTCACGCTTCCTTCGCGGCTGACATTTCTCCTTCTGCCAAGTCAAATCAAACCCCTCTCTCACTCACAGCCATCCCTGAAAACTGCCTTTACAACCGGTCCAAGGCTCCCGAGCCCGTGCCAGCTCTTCGCACGTGTCAGGGTGTTTGGTGGGGAGGAGAAGGGCCTTATGAAACACACCTGCTTCGCTTTGCTGGGCAAGAGCCTATTCTCATTTACGAGCACTTGGGAAGGCACAGGAATTATTCTAACGCTGACTACAGGAGCAAAATGCATCCCCCTCTACTCATGCAAAATGTAACCCCTTCCTTTTGCCTTTAGGATGTGCTTCCATTGGCTCCAAACTTGCTCTGTTGTGGTTTAAATCGCAGTTCTGTAGGGCAAAATTTGGCTCGTGATGGCCTGTGCTAATTCAGGAGGAAAAGAGGGGCCTCGCTCACGGAATATTTCAGGTATAATCAGGAAATTGTGGTTACAGATGCAATCCAGGAGCGTTTTGGGTTGGTAACCAAGGCAACACTTCTTGCTTCAAGACACACTTTTCTGTTGATAATCTATTGTAATGCCAGTAATTGCAGCTGACAAGGCTCTGTTTGTTGTGAGAGATAATTAGCACTTGAAATAAAGTAACAGATTTAAATAAATTGGGGGGAACTGGGTGGTGTGACCTGATCGCTTTGGAAACAAACAAGAGCTTTGGGGGCCTACACACTGTGTGATGTTAGTGGTGGCCTCCACGGCGACTGAACAATACCAACATTTATTAGGAGTTGTTTAATTGGGAATTACAGTTGCTTTCATGATGAAAACAATTTTTCCCTTTCTCATCCAGGTTGCATTTACATTATAAAACACGTTTTAAAAAAACGCACACAAACACCTTACCTGCCTTACCAAATGAAACTACTGATGTTTTCCTATGCTTGTTATTTTGCCTAGAATTTGATTTTAAAGCCAATGTTTTAAAATAAGTAGGTGGGTTTTTTGACAATTGCAGAGTTTAAAGACCCCATGGTGACTCTGCCCAAGGGTAGTGGAGGGTGCATTGTTCATTCAGCGTGTCCCAGGTATGTCCCTAGGGTCAGCTTCAGTTTGCTGCCAGTTTATTCAAGCCCTGTGTTCATGGCTGGGGTTGTTATTACGGCTTCTGCTGTTGTCTGTCTGTGTGCTTGATGGTGTATCCAGAACTGGACAGGCAAATTAGAGCTGCAGCCTTGATGCCTTTGGTTTTAACTTTTATATTTTTCAAATCCTGTACTGCCTAGTGTGTAACTCTGAAGTTTCGTGCAGCCTGTTAGCTGCTGTTCTCTCACGCTGGTCAGACATAACAAACCTCTCTAGGTTTCTACCTCAAGGACACCAGGCCCCAAAATGTGTAAACTAAGGCCTCTGAAGAGGAGGGCAGACTTGGGGTAATTACAACCTTAACTGAGGTTATAATTGGAGAATTAACCCTGATATGCAAATGCACCAAACTTATAAAAGTGTGAAGAACTCGTGACCCAGGGTCCATCTTGGCTGTAGCCTTTGGGCTGCCCAGGGTGTACCTTTGCAGGCCCTTCAAACAAATACCTACTTTTATTCCCTTATTCTTGTCTAGTCTCTGTTTTTAGGTGGCCACCTCAAGGCATCAGCCTGATGTCACTTGGAATCCCAAGTCCTGCAGAGGATGTGTGAGGTGGGGGGCAGAAGCCACAGCAATTCCCTTAGGCTGCACTAGGAAAGCCAGCCTAGATACTGTATTTTTCTTTCTGTAATTGTGAGACACAACTGCTTGGCTCAGTGGATAGCAAGAAGAGGAATACAGTGCTAATAAACTTTGCTGCCATGGAGAATGGAAGTGTTTTACATAAACTTGTAGCTGTTGAAATGAGGATGCTTCTGTGATGGAGTGACACAACGTGCGGCTGCATGCAGCCAAAACTAACCTGGTTATGTGATCCCCTTTTCCACAGTGCCTGAGCATCATTTCCACAGATAAAGAGCAAATGAGATTTCCTAACAATATGAAATCAGGTTGTTTACAAGACAGGAATGAAGGCTCAGGCTACACAGCCTTATCTGGGCTCCCAGGCAGACACGAGGCAGGTTTACTGTGAGGGTGGGGAGGCCCTGGCACAGGTTGCCCAGAGAAGCTGTGGCTGCCCCATCCCTGGAAGTGTCCAAGGCCAGGTTGGATGGGGCTTTTGAGCAACCTGATCTAGTGAAAGGTGTCCAGGGAGGTTTGAACTGGATAAACTTTAAGGTCCCTCCCAAACCAAACTGTTCTGTGACTCTATGATCAGTGAACTGAGGCCACATCCCACAAGGTCAACAGGAGCAGCTGAACCTGGTGGCCACATTTGTCTTCTGAAAGCCAGGCTAGTTTTGAGCAGGAATGATTCAGCTCCTTCACAGAATCTCACCAAATCTGTGAAACCTTCTGGCCAGGGCATGATATCATATCTAGTGTCAAAACAGAGGCTGTGGTACAAATGCATTCATCTCAGGGCTGGCCAGAAGGCAAAATCAGTCCCCTCTTGAAATTTAGTCATGTAAGATATAAAATGCCTAACACTAGCTAGTAATATAATTTCTTTCTCTAATACTTCATGAAAAAGACAACATCTCTGTTATCCTCAAGACAACAGCTGCATTATTCCTGCAGCAAACATTAATCAACAATTCACATCAGGATCACACATTTATTGTACATTTCTATTCACAGCCCACGTCAGGCAGGATAGTGATATCCTCAGGAGTCCAAAACTGCTTTATTACTTCCTTTCTACAAGTGAGGTCTGTGGTTAAAGATACCTGAATTGAGTTTCCTGCTGTTTGCTAACCTCTGCTGCAGTTACAAACATGGCTAGCAGAGGAGACCACACTGAAGCCCAAGGGACTTCATGCTTCCAAGGTGGTCAGGCTCTCCCACAGCAGCTCCCCCACTCCCTGTTTTCCTTACAAGTTCTCCAGAAGCAACCAGAGAAAGGTGCTGTGGTAAAACCACAAGCTCAGCCCATGGATTGCAGTCGTCTTCTTTCTTTAGTAATCAGGAATTTAGTTCCACCAGGCAGTGATTTTGCCTTCTAAATGCTCTGAAACATGCAAAAATGCTGCATTTATAAGTTATTTAAAAACCCACAAGAAATAATGCTCTGCAGTAGTTCCCCAGGAACTCAAAATTGCTTACAATTTGTAGCGTGTGCAGGACCTCACCACAAATCCCATCCCAGCCCCGGCTCTGAGCAGCTCATAAAAACGGCCTGTTTATTTTCCGAAACGATCTGCATAAAAAGATTAGGCTTATTTATTGTAAAAATTAACATCTTGCTGAAGCAGTAATGACTATATCATGGAGGAATGCTCTTCCCCTGGATGCCTCCCTCGGCAGCGCTGTGCAGGGAGACCTGCGTTTACACGGAACAAAGTTAATGCTCGTAAGACTCCGCTCTCATACGCCCACAGCTAAATCATGGGATCTAGCAGATGGTGTGTGTGTGTTTCCTAATGCAGTGCCTTGTATGTGTGTAGTTGTCATAATTAAATAATAACTCCCAACACCGGCTCATGTAACGGGAGAGCCACAGCCATATTTCCCCTCGGAGGGAAGCCGTCAAACCCAGCCTGTGGGTAGATGGAGGAGGCTGGGAGGAAATAACACACACAGCACCCCATCCCCTGTGCTCAGGGAGAAGGCAGGTTCTGCTGCATGTGGCCAGACCTTCTTTAAAAGGTAAATAAAAGCCTCTCTGCCCCAAAGCTGGCGGATAACAGGGTCCCAACACACGGCTGAGGTTAAGTAATTTGTTGTGGGAGGGGAGTCTGACCTTATGTATTTGGGATTTTCCCTGCTTTTTGTGGTCATCCTCTTGATGGAGGAGGAATTATGGACATCTGCAGGAGAAGTGCCTGTGAGACAAGGCAATTTACAGCTATCGTCTTCTTAAGATAAATGCAACAGCTGCTTGTTATATTCCTTTATGGATGGAAGACAGAATGATAGGTCTCTGCAGATATTCATTCTTCCCTTGGCTTAGGGAGAGAATTAAGTTGTTGATTACGCCCAGCAAGAAACATCACTGTTCAAACTGAGGACAAATGTGACTTATTTTAAGGGTACGAGTTTAACAATTCCACTATTATCCTTCACTTTGCTGTAAAAAAATCCTTTTGCTAAGGATACTATAAATGACTGGAACAGATGAAAGGCATTTAGCCTTTATTTCAGACTAAGAATTAGAATGTGAAATCCAGAAAAGCACCTTTGAAATTTGAGTGCGCAGGTTAAACAGGAGGAAGTTGGAGCTATTTACCTCTTTTGTGTGAAAAAAATATGAGGACTCTTTGGCTCCTGTTCCCTGTGGCCAGGCAGTGCTCTGTCCCCAGATCAGCCTCCTCCTCTTCCTGCCCCAGCAAGTCACACTTCCCATTAAACAGGCTATTTCTTGGGAGTGGAGGACACCTCCACAACACCTCCCTGCATCTTCCTCTTCTGTAAGGTGGGACAGTAATAGTTGATCATGTTTTCATTCTCTTCTCTTTCAGCTTCAGAGACCTGAGAATTAAAAACAGGAGTCGGTTCTAAACTTTGCAAACTCCACTTCTTAACAAACAAATCACTCCTCCTCTAGCTTCAGGATGCTAATATCCTTTTTTTGGCTTGAAAAAATGGAAGACATAATTTTCTAGAACACATGGGTGACTCACTCAGTATTTTATTTCATGCTATGATCATTTCGCTTTACATATGTGAGAAAAAAAGAAAAATTCCACCTTTAAATTTCACATCACATCCTCTAATTAAAAGGCAAGGTGAGCTATTGCCACAGGAAGCTCATAAAGACAACAAACTCACTTTTAATTTTTTTTTCCCAAAGTTTACATTATTATAAATATTCATACCATACTCCCTTCACAGTGTAACTGCTAGAGAACACACTGTAATCTGTTTAAGAAGAACATGAATCAGACTGATAAAAATAATTGGTTGGATTTTTCTTTTAATTTTTTTAATGCTTTAAATAAAGCTGTCAAAGGTTCCTGTGGTAATGAAGAGCTTTGTTGTTATGACAACTGCTTATTCCTTTTCCTTTGAAGAAGTCTGCAATTTGATAGGTAAAAACATCAGGAATAATTAAAAAAAAAAAAGAAAAGGCAAGCGAAGAGTAACATCTGTTAGGACAAATCCCAACCCAAAATCTTAGCAATCATCTCATTAGTGAAGTGACAATCTTCAGGTGGAGTGTCTTCACATCAGCAAGCACAGGGGTGTTCAGCAGCTGCTGGGCTTTGGGTAACCCCCCGTCAGAAACCTCCTGTCTTTGTCAGGGGCACACATGTTATTCGTGTGACTCTTTCTCTTCCTTTCCAAAGTCTATTGTTACCAAAAAAGGGCCCTTTCAGAAGTCAATTCTGCTTCTTCTAATAGTTTATTCTGCTGCTCCATTTCAAAAGAAGCCCTGGTTTGAAACACGGCCCCTGTTGTTTCGGCAAACCCGGGCTGGTGTCTCCTGCAACGCATCCCCCTCTCCCTACAACTGGTGGGATTCAACAGGGTGGGAAGCAGGGCTTCCCTTTGGGATGGAAGGTGGGCGTTGATAAGAGCCCTCTAGAGAAGATGCAGCAGTGGTCAGAGCAGTGGCTGTGGCCGGAGTGAGGGTCCCCATGGCTGTGCTGACCCTTTGTGGGGGCAGCTGGGGCTGTCCCACACCAGGGAGTGTGAGCAGGCACTCACACACACAGTGCTGGTGTTGTCAGCCACACACACAGTGCTGGTGGTGTCAGCCACACACACAC
>VZTH01004623.1:70972-85464 GCA_013397815.1 Aleadryas rufinucha
ACAGTGCTGGTGTTGACAGCCACACACACAGTGCTGGTGTTGTCAGCCACACACACACAGTGCTGGTGTTGACACCCACACACACACAGTGCTGGTGCTGACAGCCACACACACACACAGTGCTGGTGGTGTCAGCCATACACACAGTGCTGGTGTCAGCCACACACACACAGTGCTGGTGTTGTCAGCCACACACACACACAGTGCTGGTGTGGACACCCACACACACACAGTGCTGGTGTTGTCAGCCACACACACACACACAGTGCTGGTGTTGACAGCCACACACACACAGTGGTCCTTGAGACACATCCATCAAAAGCGTTTCTGCTGCCTGGGATTTCTGTGAGACACTGGGGGAAAGCACACCACCAGAACCGCTGAAAACTCGGGAGAGTTTTCCCCAAAGTGATTTTTTCCCCCCCACCTCGTTGATATCTCCTGGGTTGTCCTTCCCAGGAGACATGTGACTGTCAGATTTTAGTCATTTCTTACGGATGCTAATTAGTCTGCTCCACTTTGCAAACTGCGAGACTTAACCCCACGGATGCAATATGACAGAAGGGACACAAACACACGCTCCTGGCTCTGTAGTGCTAATAAACCAAGAGTTTGGCAATAAGTTATGATGATACATGCTGCTTGGAGGCTGGAACTGGGAGTGCCAACATTCCTGCTGTGCTTCTGACTTCATGAGAAATAGGATACTTTGCAGTAATTTCAGTTTCCTTGCGCGCCAGCTCGGATTGCCAGGCACACCATGGTCTCATTTTGCTGTTCTTTGAGGCACACTCTGCTCTCCATTTCTCTATCCTCTTGGAAATAATCCAGTGCTTTTAAGCAGCAAAATTTTAACCACTGTCTTGCCTTGCTGCTGACACTGAACAACCTGCGTCTTTCATGAAGTCCCTTCTTAATACCTCTGTGTTCCTCGTTTATTCAGCCAAGATACCCCTTCTGAAAGTGAAAATTTCAACATCCCTATTGGGAAAGGTTCTTGATTGCTGCCCTTTTCTATGCAGAGGGATTTCAGACATTTGAGAGAAGACAATCATGCCAAGTAATGGCAGGATTTGGAAATAAAAGCATTATTTCAGATGTTACAACTGTGGACTTTTCTGAAGGTGCTGTAGGAGTCTGTTAGCTTAAAAAAACCCAAGAAAATCCCCCCGGATTTTCTTCTTTAGGCCGCAAATGGCTGGAATTCCCACGTTAAGGACGTCTGAATTGGCAGGCTGGACACTAGGTGGTGCTAGGACAGTGGTTTGTCAGGAAATTAAGTAGGAAAATTCTGGGTGGAAGAGCGCAGTAGGTTGTAAATGGTTACTTGCCAATAAAGCATTTGCTCTGGTACAGCTAATCCATTACTATCTGTCTGTTAGGCTAACCCACCTGACTGGACACCATTAGCTGGCAGCAGGAACAACTAATGCTGCCTTTTGCCAACCTTGTTCCCTATGCATCTGCAAGCTGTCGGAGGCAGAGCGCTCCTTTCACCAATCTGTCATTCCTCCCCTCCTTCTCCCATCTCCTCATGGGAGGAAAACAGCCCGGTTGCCTCTGGAATGCAGAGAGAAAGATGCTCAGGAGGTTTTCCTGGGCTGGCCCTGATGCTCAGCTGGGAGGGAGGCGAGTGAGCGGGGTTGCTCTGTGGTCACCTCCGCGCCTCCCGGCTCATCCCATTCCCTGTCAGAGCTCTTTGGGTGGCAGTGCAGCTGGAAATATCTGGGAGCTGATTTGGTTTTAAAACAACAATTTCCCACCATGTCCCAGAGTTATTTTTTTTTTTCAGAGTTATTTTTCCCCACCCCATCCAGCACGGGGTCAGCCCTGCTTGCTGCAGCTGGCTGGGAATGCGCAGCCAAAGTCACCTGGGCAATCTCTGCTGGTAACGAAGGCACCAGAAACCACAGAACCATAGACTAGTTTGGGTTGGAAGGGACCCTGAAAAGTCATTTATCCAACCTGCCTGCCCTGGGCAGGGACATCTTCAAGCAGATCAGGTTGCTCAGAGCCACATCCAACCTGAGCTTGGATGTTTCCAGGGATGGCTGTTTGCTGGGAGTGGACAGGACTCAGCTCTGCTCCCTCCTCTCCTGAGCAGCCCCCCGCTGCAGGGCAGCAAGGCTCAGTGCCCCACGAGCTCCCCACTCCCCTGGGAGCCCTGATTCCTTCATGGATATAGCACACACCCCCCTGCACCTGCATGAGGGGGGTTTGGTGCTCCAGAGCTTACCACACCCCACAGACCATGACAGCGTGTGAAGGAACCCGACCAAGTCACACCCAGGAGTGCTGTGCTGCCAGAGGTGTGAGTGAATCTGGTGACAAGAGGGATAAATAGCACTTAGAAACCAATTAGTGGGGAAGGCTCGCTTCCTCTGATCTGGTTTTGACACCCAGCTAAAGTGTTTCTCCTCACTCACGTGGGTGAGAGACCCCTCATAGCATGTCTGCCCACCCAGCCTCCAGGCAAAATTCACCCCCTTATTTGTAGACAGCAAATTAGATTAATTCCCTGGGGTCAGTCAGGTGCAAACTGGACATAGATTGGCCTTTTAATAAATATAGTGAGAGAAAAAGAAGAGTTTGAAAGAATAACATCATGTAGTTTTAATGGGTTGGCTGAAAAATTCAGGGACCAATTTGTTTTTCATGTGTAAAGTTGCTTCCAAACTACAACAATTAGGTTGTCTCTGCTTCAACCTAAATCCTTTTACCCAAAACATTAGGAAAGTAAATGGGCCCCTGCATTTGGTGCCTTCTATTGTCAGAGAGTCTATTTGAAAAATCTGGACCAGTTTAAGGAAAATTTAAAAGAAAAAAACCAAACAAAATGCCATCAAAAAAGCAAAGCAAGCCTTAAAGAATAAAATGCAATTTCAGAATAACTAACAGCAAACAGAAAGTAAACATTCTTGTGAGAAGTGCATTAAACCTAGAGCTGATACCTGGCTTAAGGTACCAGTATGAGGCCTGTTCCCATCAACAAGAGATGCATTACAATGTATGATACACAAAGCAAGGAGTTGGTTATTTTCTTCTTCTCCTTTTGTTTTTGTTTTTAATGACAAAGCATCACTTCATGGCAACCAGAAAGGTTTGGGTAAGGATGCTCCCATTTCTATATTTATCTGGAATGAAATAACTAGTCTGGAGCAGGCAAGCAAAGATTTGAAAGCGCATTTCTAGGTAAGTGTCCGAGGGTTGGAAACATAAGACTGCTCTGGACACACTTTTGAGTGCAAGATTCTCCTCCAAACACTTTCTAAGTAGCCCACAGATGTCTTGGGGCAGAATGGAAAGACCTGAAACCTCAGAATTGCAGAATAATGCTGTCACCCAGGAAAGGCAAACAATAAATTTAGCATTTTGACCTTTTTGTGCTTGAGTTATGCACAGCGTGACACCCATCGCATCCTCATCCATCAGGTGCCTGTGGCAAGACAAACATCCCTCAGCAGATGGGGCAGGTACTGGGGTTTGGCACCAGGCTGAGTCCATCCTGTCCCAGTTAACCAGTAACTGAGTGTGGGGTGGGTTTTTACAATGGCTTTGTGAGCAGCTTTCTGTGGATTTCTCGCCTTTCCCTACTCCACTCTTGCTCTGTATTCAGGGATCTTTCAAAACAATAGTTTATACACATTTAAAGTGAATTAAAAAAAAAAGAAAAAAAGCAACAGTGACTTTGTGGCTATTTTATTATCTAGATAAGCAGTCCCTGATGACCATCTTGTTAATGCACACTAGAAAATATATCACCCCTGCTTGGTGGATGTAAAATTAACACAGAGATTTGTGGGTTCTGGCAGTTGCTTCTTGCTCAGCAATGCTCATGCATCTTGTCACAAATATAAAATGTAGATTTTTTTCCTTTTTTTTATAAATATATAAATATTTCCAGCTTGGCAAAGTGATTAAAGACAGAGCATATCCATCTTCAACTATCCAAAGGTATAAAAATGAAAAAGGGAAAATATTAGTAATAATTCACCAGGGGATTGGTCAGAAGACCCCGATATGATTATGGTTTTTAGCCTTTGGAAAAGAAAAAATGTGTCTAGCCTGAAAAGTACTGGTCACCTGTGACTTCAGGAACATGCAGTAAGGACCCTGTCCTCTTGTGGCAGTGAACCAGGGTGCTCTAAGTGCACTCACGAGGTGGACGTGACCCATGGAGCTTCTCCCCCTCCCTGCTGCCCAGCCCTGTCCCACCACCTGAGAAGCTCTGTGCTGAGGCCCAGCTAAGCAGCACTCCAGAGGCCACTATTGCTGCACAGTGACACAGATTCCAAGGGCTTCCACGAAGCCCAGAGTGCTGCAGAAGTGCTGATGGCTCCCTGCTGCTCCCCAGGAAAACGTGCTGCAAGACCTTCCCAGCCACCGGTGCCTGATGGAGGAGAGCAGCCCTCGAGTACCAGGGGGGAGCAGAACACACACCCAGGAGCAGGCTGGTGCTTCAGGCTGGGGGAAAGTGCTGCTGTGAGGAGAGAATTGCTGCATAATCCCTCAAATTAGTCCGAGAGAGAGAGAGAGAGAACAAAGATAATTACACAAAACATTAATAGGATTTGAAATCCTTTTGGTAATGACCGGTGAAGTCAGTGCAACCACGGCTGGTGAACATCAGCGTGGAGTTGCTGAGCAAAACTTCAGGGCACAAGGTGAAGATCTGCAGGTCCCAAATGAGTCACTGAAAATGGACTTACTGCTGACACCCAGCCTGCTGTGTGCATTTACTGCAACTCGTGTGCTTGCAGCAGGTGCCTCTGGCCTTGGCAGGGAGGGAAAACACTGTCTGTGAACAGCTCCTTGGAGAGCCTCTCTTAAATGCCTGCAATTCCTGCTTGTTGTCTGCCTCCCCTTTCAGTGAAAGAGCACAACTGTGCTGTCATTCCGTGGGATATTTATTAGGCGACGGACAGCAAATCACTTTCATTACAGCAACCAAAGGCAAAGCCTCGAATGATGCAAAGACCTTTCAAGTTTACCGGCAGCGCTCCCAGAGAAAGAGAAAGCGAGCGTGAATTTAGTTTTGTTCTTTGCATCCTGTCATCCCTCAACATCCAAGGGCTTCAAGCTTGCTGCAGTCGGACTGTTGAGGACCCCCACAGATTAACACGAAGCCGGGAGACGGCGAGAGATGATCAGACGGCAACCGCAGAAACAGCTGCTTAAAGGATCTTTTCATTGCACCGGGTGACAGACCCAAAATGCTAATTGAAACAATGTCTGCGTTTGCCCCCGCCATTTCAAACCACTAAAGCTTCCTTTTCGACGCAGGCACAACAAAAATGAAGTCCTCTTCAAAAGAGTGGCAGTGACCTCATTCAGACACATTCGTTTCCGTGAAAGGTAAATACGGCAGACAAAGTGGAGATGTGAGAGGTTTGTTCCTGGGAAGAGAGGAAGGGGGGAAAGAAAAATCATCACATAGTTTGTCTTTCCACCAGGCCAATTTCCTTTAGCAGCCTGAATAAGCAATTGGCCACTAGCCAGCTGTGGTGAATTTGTCCCGTGTTTGCAAGATCAGTCAGTGAGCAAAGCTGTTTTCAGTTAATAAATATTTGATTTACAAGGTACAGTAAGTAATAAAGAGGGAAGGGAGTTTAGCTGCTGGGAGATTTGTTTAGCACTTTAGTGGGGATAACTAACAACCAGCTTTGGTTGTTTTTTCTCCTTCACATGGCCAGTAGGCAACCAACTTTATCAGTCTTGCTGCATTACAACTGCTAGTGAGCAGAACTAACACACTGAGCAAAACAAGTGGACTGGGACATACACCGTGCCTTGACAGAAACACAGCTGAAGGGAACACTCTTAGATTCTCCTTTCTTCTTCTCTGCAAGTAACCTGTGATAAATATTGCATTTCTCAGTATCATTGGGAAAAATCAAAACTGTTTGATCCTTTCCATATGATATAGGTAGCTATATATGAGAGGGGGGGGAGGATATGAAGTAGCAGGTACAGAACAGCCAGCAGCATTTTATCAAAGGAGAAAAGACCCCAGAAGACACCAATCAGCCGACTACACAGTCCTGGGTATTTTGGATAGAGCTGGAAAACAAAGTGGGCACACACACAGAAAACAAGGAAAAGGAAAAAAAAAAGAAAATGAAAGGGCTGTGTTTAAAAAAGAACCACCAAACCAGCTACGATAGAAGAGGTAGCATTTTTTAAATTTTTTTCCCATTTTAATTTCTTCCTAGAGTACTGAACCTCTAGGTGGGGATGTGGTAATGTGGGCAAGGCAGGGGAGAGAGCATCAGGAGGCCTGAGGTGCGGTGCTGAGCACAGGTGAGCTCTGCATGCTGAAGGAGCCGACACTTCTGTTCTCAGTCTCCGGTGCACAGCAGCCCTCCCTCCCTCCCGTGTGACAGTGGGCACATCACCGAGTCTGTCAGATCTCCAGTTCCCCCAGCTGGAAAAACACTGCCTATCCTACCCACTGCTCAGGCACATCAGGTTGTTTCGTGCAGGCTCTGAAAGGGAATTTTGAGTTGTGTAGCAGTAACTGCAGAAGTGCAGAATATCATTGCCGGAGTTGTGGCTGTTCATCGCAGATCAAGGACTCCACCAGAGGAGTAACAGCCTCCTTCTAGGGGCTCAGAACAGCAGAAAGGGTGTCCACACAGCCTCACCACAAATGCCATGCATAGCCAGAGCTACTGATTTCTAGGATGCTGTCAGGAGTTTCTTCCCAGTAACTACCTGTAGGACAGAACAAAGCGTTTTCTCTGCCGAGCACAAAATTCCTCAGAGTTCGAACTTCTCAGTCTGTACAACTTTACACTCTTTTGTACTGCTTTGCATTTGACCCCAGAGATATTCCAGGTATTTGCCTGGCAAGAGCACAAAGCCAGGCCTGGACAGCCTGCAGGGCAGGGACAGACCAGAGGTCTTTCAAAGCAGGCTCTGGAAAATCAGCCCTTTCGCCATTCTCTGCCACACTGAGAGGCGTCAGCACCCGGAGAGGACAGCACAAGGCATCCCTGGATATCCCCACACTGCTGTGGAGGACACTGGCACTGTGCACAGCCCAGCTGAGTGACCCAGCTGAGTGACCCCTCACAGCCACGGAGGGAAGTCCGTGCTCACTTTTCTGCCAGCACAGAAAATCTGCCTTTAAATTCTGTCCCACGCTTCAGGAGAACTTCGTGCCAGGAGTTTCATCAAAGCATATGCTTCTGCAAAAGAGCTTTAATGAATCAATGTTTCCTGACAAAAAATAGCTTTTGCCAGAAATCCCGTCCAGCTCCCCTATTCAGTTATCTATCTCTAAAGACCACAGGCCTCCATCTGCAAAACAAGGATGAGAATTTTACCTTATTTTTATGAAGCACATTAGGATCTAGGGGTGAGCAGCTCACAAAATAAGGAGCTATTAAAAACTGGTGCTTTCACAAACGGGTCTGAGAGCTGCCTCACTCTAACATTGGACAATGGTATTCAAATGGGCCAGACAAAGCAGCAATTTTGGCATGAACAAACCCACATTGCATTATTTTAAGATATGCAGTCATTCCCCTGCAGTTGGAGTCCAAGGGTGATGCCGAGTGCTCTGGGGAAAGGAGCGAGCAGGAGGAGGCTGCATTTCTTTCACATGTGCTTTACTTTTTAATAGCTGTTGGGATACCTGTTAAACTAAAGTGCAATAGCTGTTTATTGTAATAACAGCAACATTATAGAACTGATCAGCTCCATTCCTCAGAAACAGGCTGTGCCTCTGTTTGTTTTTCTGCTGAGGAGGGACGTGTCCCAGAGGATCTCCCTTTGGGAACCCCTGTCTCAGCATGAAATGAGTAACACGATTTATGTAGACACTGCCAGCTTCTTTCCCTCCTCAGACAGAAAATGGCTTTATCTAGTCAGGTAATGTCACAATAAAGTAGTACAGTAGAAATTTCATCACTGAATGGTCTAAAAGAGACAGATCACCCAATCTATATTTCCACAGGCAAAAAACGTGCTGAGCTCAAATGGCAGCAAGCAGCAAAGAGAGGGGGGGAAAAACCCCAAACAACCACAACACCAAACTCATGTTGCTAAACCACAGATTTTAAGCCAAATATTTTCATGAGGGACCGATTATAGCATTATCCAAGCTGGATAAACAGGAATGAGGACAATGCAATGTGCTGATCAGATTTAGAGAATCTATTAGGCTTGCTTTTGGTGAGTTTTTCAAAACAATTCTTGATTTATTGTCTGTTTAACCACGCAGGGTTTGAGTTCAGAGGACAGGGCTGACAAGCCCCTGCTAACAGCATTCAGTAGGATGCTAACACCTCTCCAGCACACCTGCACCCATCCCACCTTTCCTCTCCAGCTCAGACTGGGGCTTGTCCCCCTGTATTTGCACATGCAGAGATTATTATGAGGATAATTAATAGCTGGGTTTTTAATAAAAAGGGAAGCATAGCCACATGGGGGTTTTTTTGCTACACTTCTTGCTTTAATCTCATTTTTCCTGAGTCTGAGCCTGGTGGTGGGTACAAAGCTCCCTGCCCAGGCAATGTCCAGCAGTGTCACTAATGCTCACCACTTGCATCTAACCTGGCACATCTCTCTCATCTCTGTGACTGAATAAAACACTGACACTTTGATGTCTCCTTGTTTTTGAATACCTGAATATAGAGCCATAAAAAACAACCTACAGCCACATTTAGTACATAATGCTATTATCACATCAGTGTCCTGAAGCTCCACTCATGATTTCAGCATAACAAGGTTTCTCAGCCTAAGAAGAGCCCCAGTGGATGTAGTTTTAGAGAAAAGAACACCATGTACAATGCAGTTGGTTTGAGCCACTTTTGCTCTGTCAAGAAAAGACCAATTAGTGCCTCAGAAAATAAGTTCCTTCCAAAAAATCCAGACTTTTCTTGCAGCTCATATCAGTAACTCTGTGCCACATTGTCAGTGCCAAAGAGGGATGGGAATGAAGGAACTGGCAATGGGATTTAGTAAATGAAGGGAACGGAGGTGTGTCACAACCTGCAGAGATTTTTACTTGTTTTCAGAGGTGTGAGTGTTTACAAGCTCCCTGGCCTCAAAAGTAAAAGCAGATATAAAACAAAACCATGTAAGTCACTACTGTCTCAACTGATTTAGGCAGCTGTTATTGCTGATGGTATTTTTGCATCTCAACATTCATGAATAAATTCCTTCATCTTAAACCTTATAAACATATAGGTTCATGAAAGAAACCCACATGACTCCTTTTATTTTTTAGGAGGCTGAATAAAATATTTATATCCCTCTGTGTCCCAAATATCAATTACTTCCTTCACCAAAAAAGTATACATGCAATGTGATTAAAAATTTACCCTACTACAAAACAATATACAATTAACTCAAACATTTCCAACTTTCCTTGACAGACACGTCCTGTACACGTCCACATCCATCCTGTTTAAACCACACACACCATCAATTCAGCCTTTCAAATCTGACAGGCAGGTAAAAAATACAGCTATTATCAGACAATGCATCCACATGATCTCCTGACAGCGACAAGCACACACAGCAGCTACCCCTGGAAGAAGTCAGCATCCACTAATGTGTGTTGGATACCAGTCTGATTTTCCTAGATTATGAGATTGCTAAAGTACTTTAGTTTCAGAATTAATTTTTAGAGAAGTTTAGACAAACACAGATTCTGAAATGTCCATCTAGTTTCTTCTTTCCTGTGACAACTTCCCTCTTCCAAAAAAGAATATCCAGCAAAACCCCTTAAAACTTTATCCCAGTAAAGCTTTCCATTTTTTTTCTCTTCTTCTGGAAGAAAGAACATGAAATTCAATAGCAATGTTTCCTTTCATCACTGCAGTTTACATGAGAGAGATGAGGAAATTAAAATTTTACTTAGAAATGGTTTTTAAATGCCTCTGCAATAATCTTACAATAACAGCTATGACAATCAGTGGTATTTTAAAAAATTGCATAAAAAAATGCTTAGTAAAAAAACCCAATCCAATCAACAAATCCAACCAGGAAATCTGTGCTCACAAAGCAGAAGCAGCACTGAAAAGCTGTGTTGTTTTGGTTTTTTTTTAATCCTACATCATCCTCAAAATGTTTCTTTCTAGAAAGTGTCCTGGATCGCTCTAAAAATTAACTCTAGTGTTAATATTCGGAGCTTAGGAGCCAAGAAAGGTAGAAATCAATAATGAAATATGCACTGAAATGCCATTTTTGAAGACCAGATCCTGCAGCAAAATACAACAGTTAGCCAAAATTTGATTTGCAGCACAGAAAGCTAAGGGGTTATTTCAATTATTTTTCAAAATTAAATAGGTGTGATACCATCAAGCATCAACTGGCCACACTTAAATCAGCATAAACTAATGTAGATCTTCTTCTAGTGTGGAAAACCTTTTATAGCAGCAGCAGATTTTTGTTGGTACCCGTAGGAAAGGGACCCTACAGCTTTCATATGAGACACATTGAAAGAGCTTCACATTTTTTTCTTCAAAAAGTGCTCCAACTTCACAAAAGTAAAGATTTTGTTGGTTTTGTTTTTTTTTTTTTCAGATAATTAGTGACATCACCTTGCTAAACAGAGACCCCAGGAAAGCCCCCATATTCCTTCTGTCACTGCTGCTGCCCCCTAAGATGTAATTTTTGCAGTTAATAAGGGCTCAGACCAACGTTAGAGGAGCCACAGGGTTCTCAAGAAGAGGAAAACAGAAAAAAACAAGGGAAAAGGAGAAAAGAATTTTTGAGAAAGAAACTCCCCAAATCTCTCTGTTGATCTGCATCCCTACAACCACCCACACCAGCAGGGTATTGTGCATTTAATCCCTGAGTTTTCTCAGTTGTGGATCTGCTGTGGCCATCATTTCCAAGATGAGAGGAGCTGCCTGACCTGTTGGGTACTCCCCCTACAATGGAGAAAATAAGCAGTAAAAAGTGGATCAAGGCTCACAGCAGAATGACTCCACAGATAGAACTGAGCTCCTACTGAAGTCAGGAATGAGTAAAACTGCTCAAGTTCTCATGGGAGGTTGATTACATGCCTCTTGTATTCAGTTTTGGAAGATGGCAAGACTGTCTCCACTTCCCTATTTCTGGCTTCCTACAGCCTCTGCTAATATAAAATAGAAGGACTTCCCATCTGGATGGGTCTTCTGACAAGCAATAACAACATATGACTTGATGATTTCCAGCAGGAGCATGGAAGAATGCGCAGTGGAAAAATGTATCTTTGAATTCAGCATTTTGGAACTCTTTTTTTTCATTCTCATTCTATGAAAAATTCATTTGTGCTATTAAAAACTGTTATGGCGGAAACCCAAAAACCCAAGCCAATTTCATAATGGAAGGCAATTAAGTTGATTGCTGAATGATAAACACCACATCTTTCTTCAATGGGATACTGTTTTTGAGTAAGCAAACTGCTTTTCTGTTCATGATTTTAAGAGAATGCATCACAAATCTCTCTCTCTCAAAAGTTCAATGGGAAGCAAACATTCATTAGAGTGTTCTTTAAAAATCTCAGCCAATTAAAGAGCTTATACACCAATACTGGAGGCAGGAAAAAAGCAAAGTTGTTCTCATGCAAAAGTGTTAGAATTAGAAAAAGTACCTCTATGAATCCTGACCTCTATTTTTGCTTTCCATGTGTCTACTCATTTTTACAACATCTTCCTCTAGATTCTGTAGGTTAAGATTGGAATGAGGGAGTTACTAAAAAGGAAGTAATTATTTCTTTGCATGTACTTAAATGATGACGTTTGTTTCTTAAGCAGGACCACAAATATGCAATAGAAGATGGCAAGGCTATCTCCACTTCCCTATCGATTTACTGATTTATTTCCTTGGTCTAGCCTATGTGAAGTGTATAGGTTTAGATCCTTTATTCTGAAAATCAAACCAACCCCCATCAAGAATTGACTCTACCAACCTAGGAGTTCATACAGAACACAGATAAATTTAGTGCAAGGCAAACCTGAAAACAAAAATACGAGATTAAATCTGCAGTAGAGATCAGTTTTGAAAGCAAAGTCAGGTAAGAGTTGGGGGCAATAATTATGCTTTGCAGATTCCTAGACTTCAGGATTTTTCTGCTGCAGTAAAAGCATCAATGACAAAATTCCAGAACTTACTTTGTTTTGATCATAAATATTTAAATTTAGTTCCTATCTTCTGTAAACCATATACATTACAGGTAAAATGTAGGAACTGTAAAATAAACAATAACAATAATACACAGAACCTTACAGCAGTGTTAGGACTTTATATGGTTGAAAAACCCCATGGACCATACCAGACAGGTTGGAAAAGACCTCTTAGACCATCAAGTCCAACCTTCAGGCACACCCAGATGCTCAGGAATGACTAAGTCAAGCCAGGCAGCAGAATGAAACCAGGTATTAAACCCTAAACAAAGCCCAGTGCAGTCATGATTCTCACGATCTAGAACAGACAGAATTCACCCACAGCTGAGAGGAAACTTGAATCACATGGAGTGATGTTATGAAATGGCATTAGCTGCAGAAAAATTTTAAATGTTTGGGGCACGTGATATTTCTCTCTTGTTTCTCAGAATTCTGGTTTTACTGTTTCCTAAGGCACTGCAAAGTTCCTGAGGTGAGAGATTCTCTCTGTGTGGTATTTGAACAGTACAGAGAAGCCAACCCTGCACATCATCTGAAACTTTGGACATACTGAAAAAAGTAACAGTGACACTAAAAAAAGTGAGTATTCCCAGCAAGCTGCTCCCTTCAATTCTCTTCTGTACAGGTGAGGCTAAGTGTTGACTAAAAATAATACAGCATTTTAAAAAAAAGAGCATTTTACAGTTCCATTGAGAGAACCCAAGGTTTTTGATGCTTTGCAGCGTCAAGAGACAGGAGAATCTCATGGAATTACGTATTTGAAAAGAGATTAGATAAGAAATATTTTGTGAAGCCATAAATGTGGATGGAATGTGGCAAACAGAAAACAGTGCAAGCCACAGAAAGGCTACAGCCTGCAGAAATGCCGGATGATTAAGCACAGCAGATTGCAAGGAAGGTATTCCAAGTCAGGAGCCCCAAACTCTGCATGAGGATATGATCATTTTTAATGCCAAAAAACCTGAAAATGTTTTGTGGGAAATGCTGGCTTATTGTGTGCTGACAAATGGGGCCTGGGTGTTCAAACTGATACTTCACCAGAGCTCGATTTTCACGGGGTGCTGGTGGCTCCTGTAGATCACACCTCCTAAAGGGCAGCCCAAAGGGGCATTTTGACTGGAAGGTCCTGCCAGAGCCATGGAAGTGATCCCAGACCTTCCCCTCCTGTTGCAGCAGCCAGCTGGCTGTGGTGAATTTGAGGAAGATCAGTACCTGCAGCAGTTCAACTCAGTCTTTGAGATCTCTCTTCAAAAAATATGCTTCAATTGCACTTATTTTAACCAACTGCAATCCCCTGCAAGCTGCAGCTCCCTCATTGGGTTTCTATTTGGGCAAAGACTGGACTTAAGTAATTTGTGAAGCTCTTAAAAGACATACAGTCAGATAATTAAAAGAAATAAAAAAGTGGCAGCCTGACATGACTCAGCAGTCAAATATTTTCATTCAGAGCTATTTAGCATAAAAATTCAAACAGACTCAGGTGCCATTAGTTATTTATGAGGGAAAGAATCTCAATTAAGTATCCTTGATTTGTTCAGAATTCAAGTTACAATGAAGCTTTTATTTCCTTTTAATTGTAAGCAAACAATATTATTAGTACTCAAGGCAGACAAAACAGCAGTATTATCATGATTCATTTATCATTATTACTAAAAAGTACAAGAAAAAGCAACAGAAGCCCCCCAACCTCAATCTCTTCCTCCACCCCTCAAGATATCCTTTCTAATCCTATAAAAGCATCTGCCTTTGATTTCAAGTGGAGTACCTGCTGTGCAGGATGCAATGCCAATCCAATTTGTGTGCAACAAAACCAAATGGGTTGAAATGAACTCTGCATTTTAAAGATGTTTTTGTTTAATCATCGCCGTCACTCCTCTTTAATGAATACATTAATCAAGCGAAACTTCAAGCGCGAACGGAAAGGCTCATCTCGAGGAAGGAAAAAACAAACAAAAAAAACCCCCCCCCAACCCTCACGATATCCGCTGCTGCTGTCAAACACTGCCACGCTTCCCTTTGGCAGGACTTCAAATGCATTTTGCTGAGGGTTGTTGGGAGGCATTGAGTGGAAGCAGCAGCTCCCTCCAGAAGGAAGTGGAGGAGGAGACAGGTGAGCTGCCACGCGGGCTCCGCTCCCGAGCTGATTAATGGCCTGCTGCACGGGATGTACAGCCCAGAGCTTTCCTGTGCTGCCTTGCCCTGGTCTTAAATTAGAAGCCAGACATGGTTGTACAGGTTTGAAAGCAAACCAGTGACTCCAAGTCAGAAATACAATTTAATAGGGAAAAGGTAAGATAAATGCAATAGTACAAAAGCGAACCACTGACAAAGTCAGAATACAACCTGGCACCCTGTCAGTCAGGGTGCTGG
>VZTH01004624.1:0-24240 GCA_013397815.1 Aleadryas rufinucha
CCAGCCTATCTTTCAGGCATCATAAGCAAACATGCCTTTAATGGTTGGTTTATACATTCACACAAGACACGAGTTTAAGCATCCCTTTATTGCATAAGCACCAAAGAAGTCACTGCTCCCCTAGCAGCAGCAGAAAGCACATGAAGAAGCAAACGTGGTTTCAGTGTTAGCACTTTTCATTCATGCACTGTTTCTGAATTCAGCTTTCATTTGGAAGAAGGACTTGTGAACTAAACAGGAAAACATTTCCCTTTCCCAAGAGGCTTTCCAGCCCGTAGTTTCCTCACAGTGATGCTGCCTGCATTCTAGGCTGTTTGACCAGCTTCCTCAAAGAATGATAAGAAAAGCTGTATTCAGGCCAGATGCCTATACATTTCAGTGTCCTATCCCTCATACCAGCCAGGAGCAGATGCTCAGACAAATTTAAGGAGCAAGGTCACGTTTCAGCATAGTTTTCTCTCTGTCAGTGAACTGTACTCCCCACCTCCATCAGTGACTGTCCTGGTCATAAGGCAACTCAGTTCTGCAGGTCTTATACAGTGTTCATTAATTTTTGTATTTTCTCACTACAGACATTCCAATAAGAATGGGCAAAAAAATGAAGGGGAAGGAGGAGAGGAGGAAAGGAGGGGTGAAGGGTAACAGAGAAAGATACAAAAAGAGAGAAAAACCCTAAATGTTGCTAAGCCCTGTTAGGGCAACAAAATCTTGAGTCCGGCAAGTAAATGCCTGAAACTCCAGCTGTTGCTAAGCCTTGTTTGTATGAAGCCACAAGCTGTAAGTTCTCTTTGCAGCAGTGTGAAGGCCTCCAGAGTTAGCACTAGCCAGTACCCTCTCTATTCTAATAATATACTGCTTTTAATTCCCCACACCCATCCATTGCCCTGGCCTCCTCTCCAAACACCGTCGTTCTCCACCTCTGGTGATCCTGAGAAGACAACCAACACCCGTGGAGAAGTTTAGCAACCCCTGACATAGGAACTCAGGTTTCTGCCCCGGCAATGGTTTTTCCAGCCGTACCTGGAAAACAAATACATTACATAATTTGAGGAGTTAGATAATTATTGAATTGGTTATAAAAACAGACTTGGTTAGTCTTTGAGAGTCTTGGGTGAAGACTCTCAAAGATCTCTCTCAAAGAGATGAATAAATGAAAATTATTATGAGCTCAATCTAAGCGAGCTGGGGGAAGGGGAAGAGAATAAAAAGGAGAGCTCTGGGAGAGGAGGAAAATGTAGGGAATTAGAACAGGTGCTGTGAGACAGGATTCCTATCTCCTCCTTTCAGCTTTGGGAGAAGGACTGTGCTAAACTCCACCAAATACAGCTTCTCATCCATTGATCCCCCTGCCTCCCTCAGTCAATAGCAGGATTGTCTTTGATCTCCTCTGCCCACTCTTCCCCAGTGTCCACTGCAAATATCCTTACCAGGGAGAGAGGCCATGAGCTTCTCGAGCAATCTTCTTGGCACAGCGAACATCATCCTCAATATTATCAGTTAGCAATTCTGTGGAGAAGGGAGAAAAGATCAGTATGGAGGAAAGCGGGGCAGAGGAAGAGCAGAGACAGATTGGCAGAAGGAAGGGTGTCCATCAGGAAGGAAGGGTAGGTGGGACACTGAGAAGATGGATGAATGAAGGACATAGAAATGCCCAGAGCAGCTGCTAGGCAGGTGTCATGGACAGAGCAGGTGCTTTCAGGGAATGAACAAAGAAAGGTTCTTTGTTCTGTCCGACCACTTACTTGAGCAACTGATATGGCAGGCATCCTTGGCTCCAGCGGTCCTGCCATCATTGCACCAGTACTTGCTGTTGATCTGAAAGATGCCGTAGTCCCTGCTTGGACCATTGTTATTATACGCTCTAGTGTTATAACTACTCTCATGTTCCACCAGGCACACCCCTGCAGGAGGAAGAGAGGTCCCAGAGGAGAACATTAAGGTATGCTCAGGGTAAATAAGAGGAAAGATATGAAAGGATCGAGGATGAATGAACTGCTGGAGAAGTAATTAAACTGGTGATATCATAACCTTGAGAACTGGATGGGTAAATTCTTGAAAGAGCAAAGCTCTAGATGGGTATTTGTTGTGTGAACTATAGAAGGGAGCAAGGAGGGGGATGAGAAAGAGAAAAGATGAAGTCAAAGAAATGGAGGGACAGAATAGTACTGCTGGAAGATCAAAAAGAAGTTGAGAGGGACAAAGGTGGTACAGGCAGAGTGGTGCTATGGCAGCCCATTATACTCACAGTCAGCAACAGTTGTGCCCTCGAAGCCCTCAAAGCCATACCGACGTAGGATCCTCACCATCTCACATCTGGAAAATACTTTTCCCTGGGTGCCTGGCAGAGCCAGGCCAAGGAAAACAAGAAGAAAGCCAAGGAAGAGCATTGACTTTCCCATCACGCAGTCCACAGCAAGATGTGCCAAAGGAACTTGAGCTGTCTGTCTGCCAGGACTGCCTGCAATGCCAGCCTTTTATTCCTGCTCCCAGGAGGAGGATCAGCTGGTTAAGCAAGCATGTCTGGGAAGTCTGGGCGGTCTTTACGGTAACAAGCCAATAAGGAAGTGGGCCAAACTCCAAAACAAATTCCTGGAGGATGCCAGTACCTATTTCACTGGTCCTTCAAGGCTAGGCCATATGTTTTCCACAGACAATCCAGCAATCCTCATATGGTTTATTTCCTCCCCTAGCTCCAAAGCAAGCTCTTTATCCTTTCATGCTAACAATGCTGCCATACAGCTTTGAAGAAGGAAGGATTGAGGGTGAACAGAGTATTTTTGGGAGGGGGTTGTGAGTGAGGTGTTGAATGGAAGAGTTTCTTTTTTCTTCTCTAGCAGTCACAGAGGACATTGGCAGGAGAAATTACTTCATCGGCTTCTTTATGGATTATTATGCCAACTGACATCACACCTAAGTTGGAGGAAATTGTGCAAAGACTTTGCCCTGAACTCCAGAGAAGAAAGGAGTCCATGCCTCTACAACCCTCTAGCTCAGTGAGGTGCTTATGGGGGTCCTCTTGTTGGAAATGATACCAAGTTTAAAATCTTTTATATAACTAGTGAGGGGTTTTGTTTGCCTTTGCCCAGGGGGAAAGGAATTGAAGTTTCTTTTCAAAGGACTGTTCCACCACACCAGGCCTCATGAGCTGAACATCTCAGCAGACTGGGAGTAGCACAGAAGATACACTGAAGATAACAACCATCAATGACCATTAATGACCATCAACTCCAAACATCACCCAGGTCAGAGACACCTGGTCTGGGAAAAGAGTAGAGAAGAGAACCAAGAATGAGAACCTAATAAACATCGAAGGAGAAGGGATCAATAACCAATAGGAAACCAAATACTAAGAACTGTGTAACGTGGGACCAATGAACATTGAACCAATGAAATTCGATGGGTTTTTACTGTATAAGTATGTCAAAAATCTAGTATAGTGCTTGTGTGATGGAATTATTTTCTCTGCACATCCCGGTCAATGTGTGGATGAAATTATTTCTGTTGCACATCCTGGCCAGAATAAAGTAATGCCTTAATTCTCTAACCCTAAAAATGTTGTTGGAGAGTTTTTGTTTTTCCTGCAGTTTCAGTGACATGATGAGGACCGAAGTGTAGATGCCGTGTGGCAGAACACAAGTCTGACACAGCAGATGAGGAACTGCTTAGCTGTAACTCAAGTCTTAAGCTGCTTTAAAGAGAAAAACTGATGAAGCAAGAAAGCAGGATTTAAAAACCCTGGCTTGCTGTCCTGATACTGCTCATTTGTATCAGTTGGTTGGGAGTTGCTCTCCCTGGTTTAAGGCTGTAGTGAAATAGTGTGCAACTAAAGCACAGATTCAATTTTTAATTGAGCTGAGTTCATTCTTGCTCACCCTGGTTTTAAGGCTGTAGTGCAATAGTGTGCAATTAAAGCAAAACCAGCCCAGGTGCTCTCAGAGCAGCAATAATGTGCTGTGGAGGGTAGAGTTTTTGGGGTAGTTTAAAGGAATGAAAATAAGGTAAAGTTTATAGCAGAGAATTTTCCCACTTCTGAAAGGCTTGATCTAAAGGCTGTTACATATCAGTTAAGATGAGGGTCTTTTCCTAATGTGGTGTCCTGAGATGTTAATCTTTGGGGCAGGGGAGGGCACCCTTATCTTGAAAAGTGATTATTCCTCAGGATAAAGAAGTGTGGGGGGGGTGGTGATGGGGGAAATTTTGCTCTGCCTGATCAGAGAAACTTCTGTGGGCTTGGGATAATGTGTTAGGATTTCAGGTGACCTGTGCTGTGATTAATCCAAGTGCTGGTGGGATTTAAATCGTGCTTTATAATGGTGAGAACTGTGCTATCTCATAGGAAGGATCTTGTATTCCATTGAGCTTTGTGCCAGTGCAGGAGGGCTTTTTAGTCCTCCTCAGAGGACTTCCAATTTGGTTTTAAATGGTGTCAGTTGGCTGAGGTTTGCCATTCCTTGGAGAGGTGACCTCATGTTCTAGTAGATGTCATCATTCTCTCTCCTAAAGGACAGCAGATGTGTATAAAGCTATTTGTGCTAAACATCAATGCTGTCAAATTTTTTTTGTTTGTTTTTATTTCTGGATGGTTTTGAGCCTGAAGTGTGGGGGTTTTTTTAAGATGTATTAAATCCTGTGCCAGTGGTTGCTTTTGCTTAGTTTACTGTGACTATGGTTTTTTCTAGGCAAGTTTTTATAGTTTCTGGGAAAGGGATCTCCTTTACTAAGGCGCTTTTAGAAAGTGTTGCCTGGAGACAGTTTGTTTACTGTAAAACTTCAGGGCTTGGCTTTACAATTGAGTAAGTGGTTCTGAAATGAATGACAGGTATTATAAAATCTGTAAATAACTGTGAAATATGTATTTATTATTTTATTTACCCTTGTATAGTGCAGAATTTGTTTCCAAGACCCACTTTGTATAGAAGGTTGGACTTTTTAAACGAAGCTTCGCACAACTTTGTGACTTGAGATTCAGCTGTCAGATAAGATTTAAACTCGAAATCTTTTAGGAAATGAAAGAAAAGAGCCTCCCATTTCTAACAACAGCTTTCCTACATTATTTGAAGGAACCGTGGGAGTTCTTCGGGAAAATGTGACACCTGAATTTTAGTTGCAGCAGGGTTCACTGCTCAGCTGCTCATTCTGTGCTGTAGTTTGAAGTTGGTTTCCTTACCAGTTGCTGGTGTTTCCATGTAGGATTGCTTTGCTTGTCTGATCCATAAAGAAAGTGACAGTTACACTTGTTAGAGCTTTTGCTGCCAGAGGCTTCCCCAGCATCTTAGACTTGAATCTCAACAGAGCAGAGTGAGCTACTTCCATATATTGATCATGTGGAAGAATATTTGTTCTCTGAGCTCATTTTTTTTGCATGGGAGTACTAAAAATGCTAATACCTCACCTGAAAGTTCTGCCTTTTGTAATTTGAGAATCCAGGTTAAGGGGAACAATGAAGATAATGCCATAAATAAAATTGTTACCAGATGATAAGTGGCCTACACCTGGTGAGCTAACACAAGGCTTGTTCTCCAGAATGACTGGCCCATGGAAAGTGCACAATGCCCATTGTGTGAGGAGGAGGACTGGAAATTCACTGGCCTCAGTGGCCTGCCAACTCAGCCAGGTCACCTGGAACACTGGGGTCTACAACCACCAGAGAGACCCCCAGGACAGAAGAACGCATGAGTAAAGGGGAGGGGAAGTATGTTAATGATTTTGGGGAAATGATTATCATATGTATGTTTAGTCTGGGACAACCAATGAATATGTAAGTACAGTATATAAACAGCAACTTTCCTGTACTCAGCATGCATGGCTTTGGGAGGAGCTATGCCCCCAGGCATCCTGCTTCTTAATGCTCCATTAGTGTTAAGGAGGTTTTTTTTTTTATTTTACCAGATTTTTGTTAACAAAATAATTAAATCCCTGTACTGGATTGTCTTAAGTGACAATAAACCAGCACGAGATTGCTACAAAGGGGTTTGCAGAGAATTCCTAGCTAAAAGTCATATGCCATAAATCTGATGAGGAGCAGCTGGGGGAGCGGGGAAAGGGGCTCAGCCTGGAGAGGAGGAGGCTCAGGGGGGACCTTGTGGCTCTGCACACCTCCCTGACAGGAGGGGGCAGCCGGGGGGGGTCAGGCTCTGCTCCCAGGAAACAGGGACAGGAGGAGAGGAAATGGCCTCAGGCTGTACCAGAGAAGGTTCAGGTTGGACATGAGGAAGAATTTCTTCACTGAAAGGGTGGTCAGGCCTTGGAAGGGGCTGCCCAGGGAGGCTTGGAGTCCCCATCCTGTACTTCCTAATTTACTGCTTACAGTTCTACTGATCAAACAAAGGTTGAAGTACAATTCCTGGGGCCTACGGCTTTGTTTATTTTAGTCAGTAGTGCTAGGCTCTGGTACAAATTAGTCTCTCACTACACATCCATGGTTAAGGAGTAGAGGTTTCCATGCATTCTGCCATCATCTTAAACCCTGGACTTGTGGCTTCCACTCTGTTTCTGGGATGGGACACATATACCACTGTGTCAGGTGTTCAGAAGAGATGGGTTGGAAACAACCAGTCATAGAATCATAGAATCATAGAACCATCTGTCCTCTGACTTGGAAGGGACCCCTACACCCCTTCTGTCCTGCCTACCCCTCCTGAAGAGCCTGTAACTGTCTGGAAGAAACAGGTGAGGAACCTTTGGGTAAAGAACCTTCTCCTTCTGAGTGAAGAACCTTCTGGGTGAAGAACCAGAACCCAGAACGTGGTCAGGTACTGGAACAGGTTCCCCAGTGAACTGGCTACAGCACCAAGCCAGCTGTCAGACACAGGGTGTGGTTGTTGGGGTGGTCCTGAACAGGGCCAGGAGTTGCAGGATTTGGACTTGTGGTCCCTTCCAACTCAGCAGATTCTGTGATTCTCCCAGAAGGTTTTTCACCCAGGAGGTTGTTTACCCAGGTGGTTCTTCACTCAGAGGGTAGTTGGGCACTGGAACAGGCTTCCCAGAGAAGTGGTCACGGCACTGAGCCAGGTGTCAGATACACAGTGTGATTGTTGGGGCTGTCCTGTGCAGGGCCAGGAGTTGGACTTGGTGATCCTTGTGGGTCCCTTTCAACAGAGGGGATTAAATGATTCTATGATTCCTAATATCTTACCTAAAAACTCACCTGCCACAGTCCCACATGCATCCTCTAAAATCAGCATTGGGCTGCCACATCATTCCCCCCATTTCCCTTCTTCCCCTTGCCCTTTCTTCTTCTTTTACATTTTCTTCTTTATTTATCTTGGCCCTCGGTTGAGGCTTTATGGTTTTCCATCTTTCCATGAACCTGCACTCGGTAAATGCAGGTGTACCATGGGTTTCCCCAGTTGCTCTTCACAAGAAGTTTGACATGTGAAAAGGCTCTGGGAAGCAGCATGTTCTGTGAAGAGGGGAAAGGGAGGTGTTAAAAGCAACAGTGAAATCAACATGTCTTACCCTGCCAGCCCTGTTTATGCTCAGGAACAAGCTCCCAAAAGTAGGTGGGAGCAGCAGTAGAGATCCGAAGCTCACTGCTGGTACTGGGGCTGCTGGGGAGGCTGGGGACAAGGGAAGGCACTTGGCATCCTCTGCATGCTGGCCCGGCCGGGGCTGCGTCTCCTTTCCCTCTGCCCCTTGCTCTGTGCTGAGAGAGGGGCTGGGGAGGTGCTCCCGTGCCCGGGGCTGGTGTGTCACCTCACTGAGCTCCCACCATCCCCTCTGCCTGCCTTCCTCCTGGCAGGCTGAGAGCACCGGCAGAGAAGGGGCGTGCTGTGCTGGGGCAGCACGGTCAGCAGGGCATGGAGTGGAGCTACAGTGATGGCTGACAGCTTTTGCCACCACTTGTCCCCGTTTCTCCATGGCAACAACGTTTGTTGTTTGTGGAGTGGCTGCATGTGCATCTGGCTTTTCTGAAGGCAGCGGCTGCAGCCAGGGATCTCTCAGGAGCTGTGTTGCCACAGGCCTGACTCTGTCCTTTGGCTACCACAACCACAGGCTACTCAGCCCTGCAAGCCCCACCAGGTCTCTTTCAGCAGTGATCCAAGACCCTCTGCCCAGGGAGGAAACATTCACACCCTCCCTGCCACAGACTTGCAATCAAACCTGTTTTGCTCCCTGGCATCTGGCCCCCATGTGTGGAGCATACCTTCAGAGGGAAGGTCTGAATGGGGTCTTTTTCCATATTGTAGGTGAACATCCCCAGGAGAGTTTCCTCTTCTCTGTCTGCATCCACTCCCTTGGGGGCAAAGCACAAGGAGAGCAAGTCGGGCTTGTCCCAGCAAAGAGAGAATGTGCAGGCTGGATCAGCCCTGTTATGTACCCAGCCTCTCCCAGGGCTCTGGCAGTAGTCTGGCGTTGATTAGGGTGGAGCTCAGTCTCTGCCTTGCGTTTTGGTCAAGAACTCTTCAGTGCTTGGCCGGAACAAGCTTTAAGAAGGATGGAGCTCTCCAGCCCTTGAAGTGTCGCACTGGGGCACAGCAGTGCTCAGGAGAGTGCAGGACACGAAGCTCAGAGGATGCACAAAAGCAAGCAAGACCCTGCCCTGACTTCCCCCAGGGCCAGATCCCCACCAGAAATGCCCAGCAAACTTACAAAGACAGCAATGTCTTTGGGGGCACTGATGATGGTCCCACTTGGAGAGGCATCTTTGGTGATGTGCTGCACTGTGATGGCAGTCAGGTGGACTCGTGCTGGCAACCTGATGACAACCTGGCCCTGTTGCCCTTTGAAAGCCCAGCAGTTTCCTGGGAAAACATTTGGCTGCAACCAGAACGCAAGAGCAATGATGTGTGGGCCAACACAACTGCCCATGCAGCTTGTGGGCTCTATTTCAGCTTGAAAATAAGGGGCATGTGAGGAAATGGACAGAAGCAGAAAGACTTCCCTGCCTGCCAAATTGGGCTCAGCATGGCAGAACGGAGAGTACTGGTCACGAAACCATCCTAGTCAGGGACAAGCAGAAACACCTCTGCCCAGGTACTCTGTAGGGCATCCCCCCTCCTCTTGCCTCCCACCCTGAAAAGGAGTTCTTAGGGCTGACAGTGGAGACAGGGTCACCAGGCAGAAAGAAAGCCTTTCACCCAGCTGTGGCCAAGGACTGTGGGCAGAATGCAGCAGTACAGCTCAGTTTGGCTCCACTCTCCTCCGGAGAGGAACCACTGCTTCTAGGCAAGCCCAGCCCTGTGTTCCACCTTTGGTTTCAGGAATCCAGCCTACACCGTGGGCTTGAGCAGTACCACTGGGCTGAGGGGAGAGCCCCTGAGAATGGTTCCCAAATTCACGGGAGGGAAGAAAACTGAGGATTTCTGCTAACATACCTGCAGAATAGTATCAGGAGAGCTGGCAGTCCAGAACAAGCGTAAAATCCTGCAGAGACTACTGTCTTCGCAGTCATAGGTCTGGGAAGTTCTCTGTGTGTCAATGGTGGCTCCTGTAAGGAAGAGAGAGCAAATGGCTGCAAGCAGCTACAGGCTAGGAGGGCTTGGCTCAGACACCACTTCTGATGCCACTGGCCATCTCCATGTCCATCTGTCCTGTCCACATCTCCCTGCCCTGCTGCACAGGGCAATGACAGCAGCCACATGCCTGGTGACTGCTTCTCCCACAGGGCTGAGTGCTGGGAGGCAGCAAAGGACAACCCAGCCATTCCTTCTCCAGATGCAGTGGAGAGGAAGAGAGCCCCTCCATCTGCGCAGGAACATCTGTCCCTTCTGTGCCATCCCCACAGGAACGTGTGTGGGGGCAGCCCCAGCCATCCCTGTGGAGGCTGTGGACAGGACACAGACAAGCACAAGGCAAGGAGACCAGGCTGCTTGTGTCCTTACCAGAGCTCTTCAGGGCCCAGTCCATCTTGACACAGGATTCCAAAGCTGTCTGGGTCAATTGCTGGGAAAGCCATGAGCAAACAAAGGACCACATCAGCAGAGAGTTCAGCACGCTGCCATCACCCACAGAGGCAGAGCTCGGTGTCAGCCATGCACAGCAAGCCATGCCCACAGAGCTGGGAAACTCTGTGCTGCTGGTATGAGCCACAAGGACTGTGAAACAGCACCTGTGACCACAACATTCTGACCCCACCAGCAACACCAAGAAGAGCTTTCTTGGGGGTCCTGCCCAGCCAAGCCTCTTTCCCCAAAATGGCAGGCTCACCTTCAAACTACTGATCTCCGCCCTTAGCTGAGTGACCTCTTCCAGCATATTCTGCAACTTTTGGGTTTCAATCAAAGTGTGTGAATTCCTGCAGGAACAGAAAAGCAGATCTTGTCAAAGTAGCCCATTCCTTCTGTGAAGCACCTGAGCTCAGTGAGGAGACACACATGTGCTTTCCCTGTTTTGCTTTGCTTCCTTCCATCCCAAGCTGAGCAAAAGGCAAAGGCAGGATGGAAGTACGGGAGCCTTTGCTGTTTGGAAACCGAGCACAGGTAGCACAAGGTCAGCTGTCGCTTTTGCACAGACACGGTTCCAGTTCAGGAAATCTCTCTTACCAGAGGGTTTTTAGTCCTGCTGGAAATACATGTGTCAGCTCCTGAAAGAGAAAATTCTCCATTAGAACATCTACTGCCAGAGCCACCGTGACTTCCTAGGGAAGACTACACAATCTGCTTCTTCTTCGGGTCATGCCATGTGGAAGCAGAAGAGCCCAAGATTTATCCAGCAACACTCCCTTGCAGGAGGTGCCTGTCCCACAACAGTCACTAACCTCCATCAGTCCCTTTGTCCACGGTGACCATCCTGGCAGGGCAGTCCCGCAGAAAACAACAGCTGCAGCTGACATCACCAAGAGACAGTTACTGGATGGGGGTTTGCAGCAAGCCCTGAGAGCCCATTGTCTCCTCCCTGCTGCCTTGGGGGTCAGGGAGCAGGTTAGCTGAGGAGTGTGGAATGTGGGGTGCAGAGAGAGGATGCACCCCTGACCGAGGGCCATCAGCCCAGGCTTCAGGGGACATCCCAGCACAGTCTTCAGTTGTGTTTGTTGCCCCAGATCTACTCCCCGTTTCCTCTGGCTTCAGTGAGCACCAAGACCAGGTTGTACAGGCTAGGGGAGGTACCTCCCCATCCCTCCCCTTGCCCCTCCCCTCTGGGCATCCCCAGTTCAGCTTTGGAAATACCTATGCCCTTCTCTCTCAGCCTTGCAGCAAGCCATTCCATCCAGTGGCCAGAGCAGTAGCATGGCTGTGAGACTACCTGGGAGTCTTACTGGTGGTCCACAAGCCAGTCCCAGTCAAGGGCACACTCGGGAAGCACTTGGGCCACAGGAGTTTCCACACATAATGAAGGAAAGCTGGTATCCAGCACAGCCAGGCTGTCACTCTCAGTTGTTTGCTCGTGAAAACTCACCGAGAGCCACTGAGAGCAACAAGATGAAGACTTTAAAGCTCTTCTTCTCCTGGACCATCTTTTGCCTGAAAGAGAGGGAGTCCTGGGGCTGTCAAGTACCCGAGCCTTAGGCAAACCCGTTCACAGCAAGGAAGCACAGGAGCTTTGCCTGACTTTGGTCCCAGAGCTCTCCCACACCTGCGTGGTCTCTTGCCAGAGCTGGGGAAAACCCTTCCCCTGCAGACGTTTGGCTCTTCCCCGAGTGCCTGGCTACGCAGCAGTTTGTCCTACTGCAGCCAAAGCTGGAGGCTCTGGCTCTGGTGTGCCAGTGACGCTGCCAAGGGGCTTTGCTCTTGGCTCTGCCTGAGACTGGCCACAGCACAAACAGTGCTCATCGTCCAAGTGAGAGCTCCAGGCTGCTGGTTAGGGAACACCCTCTGCTCTCCCCTTGGCTTGCACTGGCCCTCAGATATTCCCATCCTGCCCCCTGTCCACAGCAGAAACATGTAGTGTGTACTCTGTGAGGATGGCATGTGCTCAGAAGATTTCTCCCCAGGGAGACAAGGGCACCTGCCAGTTGCCAAATACGCCCGAAGAACATCCCTTGGAAAAGAAACCAGAGAAAAGTTATGCCTGTCTCTTGAGTCTCTTCTCTTCTTCAGCTGGGACCCATCCCCACAGAAAGGGGCCTGAACACATCACAGGGCTGGTCTTCAGAAAACCTGTCAGCTTCCCCATGCTGCTCCAACCCTACTGACCTTGTTACACCACATCCATCCTACTGTTCCAACCTGACACCCTGCGCAGGAGCAGCCCACTTCATACCAGCTCATTGGGCAGCTGCTGAGCTCCACAGTCACCTCTGCCAGTGGTTGGTCAGCCTCATGCTCCAAGTACTGTTGGGAAGACTCGTAACGACTTGTCTGGTGAGCCTTTCTCCTCCCCATCCCTCCAGCAGGAGGGGATGTCTGCCCAGTGCCACAGCCACACAGCACCAGTTACAGGACTGGGGTTTGCAGCAAGCCCTGAGGACCCATTGTCTCCTCCCTGCTGCCTTGGGGGTCAGGGAGCAGGTTAGCTGAGGAGTGTGGAATGTGGGGTGCCACGTTCCCTCCCTGTGCCGCAGGGCTGTGCAGGCAGTTGCTCTGACCTCACAGCTGTGGTGGCTCTGCTTTCACAATTGGGGTGCCCAGGGCGACAGCCACGCGGTAACTGCATCTGCGTGTCCCCATTTCGTTTTGCAAAATGCAGTGCTGGGAGGACTGCCTCAAGGTCAGACGGTTCACCCCACCATCTAACTAGGAAGTTACACATAAACAAGCAAAGGATGCTTGCAGAGGGCTGGGAATCATAGAATCATCATGCAGTTACAGGATGGTTTGGATTGGAAGGATGCTGCAGGGCCCCACGTCTGAACTCTGGGGGTTTTATGGTTCAGCCTCAGCAGCAGCAGCAGTGCTGCCGGGCACTCGTTCCCTGGGCAGGCACAGGAAGGGAGGCTGCCCCTGAGGCCATGAGCTGGGGCCTATTCACCTTATAGTAATGAAACCACACACCCTGAAACGTGTGAAGCCTGGCTTCCTACAGCTTTTTGTGTGAAAGACAGACTTTTGGTTCCCAGTGGCTAACTCGGAGGTGATTTTCTGGTTAGAACAACCATACCTTTCCTATCAGTTTCTGTTGTCTACAACAGTTTATTGCTGCGCCTTTGCTGGACAGAAGTATTAACTTGAGTTTGTTTCCTCTACCCAGTTGTTCCCTCTACCCAATTGTTCCCGCTGCACTCCCAAGTTGTGGGAAATTTATTATCTCCAGGACTTCTAACTTCTGCCAGACTGGGTCTGATTATAGTGCCAAAATAATTACCAGAGAGAGTGGATGCACAAATAGTGCCATTGCATTCATCTTGTTTCCTGCCATAATAAAACATCCTCAGCATCTCATTTCTCCTTTTCCTCCTCACAGCTTACATTCAGTTGAATTGAGAGGTTTTTCACTTCTGATTTATAGCCTGGGCCATACCACCCTGCTCAGACCTGGCATCGCATGCAAGAGTGACCCACGGCACAGCAGTTTTGGGAGGACTGTGTGCCCGTGGGAGGGACTCAGGCGGCAGCAGTTTTGGGAGGACTGTGTGCCCGTGGGAGGGACTCAGGCTGCAGCAGTTTTGGGAGGACTGATGCTTGTGAGAGCGTACCCACGCTGGAGAAGTTCCCGGAGAACTGTCTCCTGTGGAAGGGACCCCACATTCTCACAGGGGAAGGACTCCTCTCCCTGAGCAGCAGAAGGAAACCTCGTGTGATGAACTGACCAAACCCCCCTGCCCTGTCCCCTGTGCTGTTGGTGGGAAGGAGGGAGGGGCTGGGGGAAGGAAAGGTGTTTTAAGGGCTTGTTTTACTTCTCATTATCCTCCTCTGACTTTGTCAGTAATAAATTCACTTTGTACCTCTAAGTTGAGCCTGTTTTGCCCTTGGAGTGTTTGCTCCTGGTCCTTACCTCAACTCTTGAAGCCTTCATTAAATTTTTCTCTCCTCTGCCCAGCTGTGGCAGGGGAGGGTGAGTGAGCGACTTTCATGGGTGCCTGGTGTTTGGTCAGTGACAAACCATGACAATAACTGAAGAAAGGACCAAAACACCAGGTGGGAGCCCAAGCCCTTTGCCTAAAGCCAGTAAGAGCTGTCACTTCTGCCTCTCTGCTTAGTAACTCCAGCTGCTGCTTGGAAACCAGTCATGTGCTGACATTGATCTTTGTAATTGGAAGAAAACTCTCCCGTCTATTGAAAAAAAAAGTTGCAAATAAAGGAACATAACCAGTGACAGAGAGAGATGACAACTGAGGCCCCATGGCAGTTTTATAAATATTGCTGTGGTGCCTCTTACAGATACACTTCACCCTCAGCCGTGAGTCTGAGAGCTGGAAAGCTCCTGGCTTAGGTACAGGGAAGTGAATATGCTCACTCCACGTGGTGGACCTGTGAGCTGGAAAGCTCCTGGCTTATGTACAAGGAAGTGAAGATGCCTTGGAAAAATATTTTGAAGGGTGGTTTCAAAGCCCAAAAATGTGAGATAACTAAAGTACAGAAGATTAAAACAAAGACATCTATCTTCTCCATACTATTGACTAGCAGCCAACTACTTCGCTGTGTAAATATTACCATCAGGATAAGCCAAATTTGAGCTGTCCCTGAGTGGCAGCTGGACTGCATACCAGTGACTCTCCCCTTGAACTGGGGCACCACTCACCTTACCTGAAATTAAGAGGTCCTTCCATGCCCAAGGCAGAGAGATTTCTTAGTTGCAACAGATCCTCAGTAAGTGACTGATAGCGTGCTGAATTAATTTTTAAAAATCCATGTAGCTGTTCAGTATTAACTATTATAAACTTTGAATAGATAATTCCATTAAACATAAACCATTGTCAAAATCTGAGGCTTAGATTAGACCTGGCTGAATGTGGGCTTTGTAAGAAGCTTAGAAAGCAGGGGGGGTCCACTCTGACCCTCACTGCGAGGGTTTTCCTTACCCTGGCAACCCTTCCTTAGGGAGCTGGTCTCTTGTGCTTCCCTTTATTCTTCTCCCTCCTCAGCTTTGGCCAGCTGAGAACATACACTGGAACCCCAGAATGGTTTGGGTTGGAAGAGACCTGGGAGACCATTTTGTTCCCCCCCTGCCATGGACAGGGACACCTTCCACTGTCCCAGGTTGCTCCAAGCCCTGTCCAACCTGGCCTTGGGCACTGCCAGGGATCCAGGGGCAGCCACAGCTGCTCTGGGCACCCTGTGCCAGGGCCTCCCCACCCTCACAGGGAGGAATTTCTTCCTGATATCCAATCTAAATCTACCATCTTTCAGCTTAAAGCTATTCCCCCTTGTCCAGTCAGTCTAGGTCCTTGTCCAAAGTCCCTCTCCAGCTCTCCTGCAGGCCTCCTCCTCCTAACAATTTCCTTGGTCATCTCAGCTTTCTGCCTTTCAGATGAGTAGCTTATCTTAACAGGATAAGCGTGGCAATGGTTTTACCGCAAGTAAGCAAATATTTCAACTGTCATTTTAAAGATAAGAATTAAGAGGGAGGGAAAAAATGACACCTAAATGGAAAGTAAAACTTTAATTTAGTGCTTAAACAGCTTGAGTCCTTATGCTGCAGCTGTAGCAGAGGGCTGACCCTTGTATACCTGATCATGATAAACCCAAAAATCCTTCCACTGAGCTTTGAAATGAAAAGATAACTTCATCTGAAGGAAGCCAAAATCTATATATGCAAACATTTCCATTTGTTTATAGCGCCTTCTCAGCACAAAGTTTCTCCTATGGCACCAAGAATTTGCTGGTATGGAAAATTACACATTCAAAGTGCTATTTTAAAGTAATTTACAGTTAGTGAGAAAACAGACAATAATTTCACTTGCAGAATGGGATATGATTTATGGCTTTCTCAACAGCTTTTACTCTGGTTGAAGTTTACACCCATCTATTTGGGAATGACACACTCGGTTGGCTGGCTTGGTCAGCCTTGCAGTTCTTCAGTCAGAGGAGAGAAAGAACTGAGGAAGAAGCAGGTGTAAGTTCCAGCTAACGTTCACCTCAGTGCAGAATTAAACTTCTTTCTTAAAAAAAAAAATTAAAAATTGCATCTCTATCAGGATATTGGCTGTTCTAGGAAGTGTCTTTCTGCCACCCTTTGCTTCACTAAAAAGCTCTTTGGCCCAGATGGTTTTCTCCTGATGCAGAAACAGGAAAGTATTGGGAATCTTGCATAGGAAAGCTGTTGCCCACTCAGCTCTGCAGCTGTGAGGGGAGATGCTGCAATGCTGTGTTCACCTGCACCTGCAGCTGTCCTTGCCTCACACCCCAACAGGTCACAGGTGAGCCATGCCAGGAGAAAAACATTTTCCAGTAAGGCTTCTCCTCTATGTCATAACTATCTAGCATGAATACCTAAATAAAATCATATTTCACTGCTCCTTCAGGCCAGAAGGGATGTCATTGCCCGAATTTTCATACCACTAAACAGGCAAAAAAGAATATAAACCCTTTTATCCCTTTTTATCCTGTCACACTTTTCCCATAAAACCTTTTTCCCACTCCAGCTCAACATCCCTTTAAGTGGAAAAGTCCTATCTGCCACACACTTGTCATAAACCAGGTAGGATATGACGTGAGTTTCAAGTACATCTGTATTTATTAAATTACACACTTTAAATTGCAAAAACAAAAGAAAAAAAATGTGTTAGTGAAGAAAATTATTCTCCAGCTTGACTGCTAGGTTCTTGAGCTGCCTGGATTTAATATAAATGTCTCTGTATTTCTAGGTCTTGATTGCAACAGCTCTGCTAATTGTGGATATCAGTAAGAGATTATCTGACTTTCACCAGGCCAGGTGCTCCACCTACACTTAGTCACAGATTTGTTTTGCATTTTTAAAAGTGATTAAAAGGTTAGAATCCATCCCTCCAAGGTATAATGGGCAAAAGAGCACATTTCAAGTGAAATTAAACCATGCTTCTCTCGATTTAACTACCAAAAGTTCGCTCTGCTGGTACATTCCTCCACAAGAACGTTGGCACCTGCAACTTCATAGACATCCATAAAACATTTTGGTAAACATCAAATTACTAAACACAGTACAACATCCTATGCAATCAATCAACATTTTCCTTTTTTGCTACAAAATTTATATCTCGTAAACCTGAACTAATCATCAGTCAAATGTGAACCCCAGATTGCGGTCCCAGGGCAGTGGTCACAGCCCCAAGGCTGCCAGGGCTCGGGCAGCATTTGGACAATGCTCGCAGGGATGCACAGGGTGGGATTGTTGGGGTGTCTGTGCAGGGCAGGAGTTGCACTCGATGATCCTTGTGGGCCCCTTCCAGCTCAGGAGATTCTATGATTTCATGATTTCCTTCTCAAGCTGTCAGCTGGCACTTGCTACCTAGCAAGAATAAAAACAATTCCATTTACAAGAAGCACAGCACTGTGTGAATTTTCTCTGTGAAGTCCTGTATTCATGGAAACTGCTGTAGGCAATAAAAATCTGCAGGGCCTGCTGCCCCACAGACAATGCTGTGTTTTCTGCACAGGGCTTAGGGATGAAATCTGCAAACCAAGGACTGCAGCACCTCTCTTTGCCCCTGCTCCCTTTCCCTCAGTTTGGTGTGACAGCTCATTGCAGCACAAAAGGTGAACCACAAAAGCAGCCTCACACAAGAAAAGGCAGAGGAGAGAATAAGGGGAGAGGCAAAAAGCAAACACACAGAGCAGCAGCTTTGCCTTCGATTGTGAAAGCTGGAACCCACTCGAAAATCACATTTCCAGCCTTCAGAGTGAAAAGCACAGAACCACCAGCAATAAATCATAGAATCACAGACTGGTTTTGGTTGGAAGGCACCACAAACATCATGTTCCACCCCCTGCCTTGGGCATGGACCCACTACCCCAGGGTGCTCCAAGCCCCATCCAACCTGGCCTTGGAGACTTCCAGGGGTGGGGCAGCCACAGCTTCTCTGGGCACCCTGTGCCAGGGCCTCACCACTCTCGGGGGGAAGAATTCCTTCCCAATATCCCATCTAACCCTGCCCTCTCTCAGTGTGAAGCCATTCCTTGTGTCCTGTCACTCCAAGTCTTTATCCAAAGTCTCTCTACAACTCTCCTGTAAGCTTCTTCTGGAAGAGCCTCTAAGGTCTCTCTCCAGAGCCTTCCCTTCTCCAGGCTGACCAGCCCCATCTCTCTCAGCCTATCTCCAGAGCAGAGGGGTTCCAGACCCGTGATGGTTCCAATAGGTCAACATCTTTCATGTGTTGGGGGCCCCAGAGCTGGACATAGAGCCCCAGGTGGGAAGTGTGTTCTTCATACCAGCATCACTGCTTTGGGTAACTTTGGGTTCTAGAGGGTGATTTGACAAACCCACAGGCTGCCCATGCAACAAGAACCAGAGGGCCACCTGCAAGATCAGGCAGAAAGAAGCTTTTCATTGATTTCCAACAAGGGCAGTGCAGGTCTGGTGGTGTGTTAATGGAATTTCTCCTCTGCAAAGCCAAGAAGCAAACATTAACCATACCCCACAAAGGAGGGAGCAAACTGAGGGAGGACAACCCATCGGCCCCTTTTGGAGTTTCAACACTCAAGACAAACAGGAAAAAAAAAGTAAATTTAAACAGTGGCAAGAGGCAGCTTTATAAAATGCTTATAAGGGCCTGAGCCAAACCTCAGAAAGACTTTCAGTATTGATATTCACGGCTATTAGACCAAAGCCCAAAGTTAAGTGATAGATTCTGCTTGCCTGATTGTGAGAATATAACTTAAATGGGCTACACAGGAATGAGAAAACTCCAGAGGAAACAGGAGGGTTTTTTTTTCCTCCCTTCAACTACCTGTGCAGTAAATCAGCTTAGCACAGCCAGCCTTAAGGTGGCTTCAAAGCCACTTAAAAAAATAACAAAATCCTTCTCCTGGAATGTAAAGACTGCACCTTGGTTCCCATACGGAGTGACAGAGATGGCCCAGCAGGATCTTGTACTGTCATTCCAGGTACAATAAAGAGAGGTGCAGGATACGTTTGTGGGGTTGGTTTGATGTATCCCTTCCGTTATGTGATGCCCTGGGAAAGGATGCGGTGGGACCTGAGGTTAAAACAGGTGCTGAACATCAGTGAAACTCCTGAGTTGCTTTCATCACCACATAAAGGAGATTTGCTTTCTCCATTGTGGTGGGAACAGGAGCTCACAGGTGGATTCCAGCCAAACCTCAGGAGAGCAGTTGGCAAGTGCTTGACTTTAAATGTGTGCTTAAATCCTGCCAGCTGGCTGCTAAAGGTCATGTGAGTCCCAGGGATCTAACAAAGAGGGAAAATCCCCAGAAAACACTGCACTCCCGTTTTCACTCCTGAAGGACACCACATTCACACTTCACATGAGGGTCCCCACCTGATCCCCTGAGCTTGTCCCTGGACCGCAGCAGCCAGGGTTCCTCAGGAAACAATCACTCTCTGACAGACCTCATTTTTGGAAAAACACAGTCGACTCTAGAACCTGAGAGAGCACACGTGTAAACATTGAATCCTTCAACAGCTTAACAGCAAACTGGCATCAGTGGAGCTGCTGAAATAATTGAGCCCGAGCAATGCAAGATCCTTTCCACTTTTCTTTCAGCAGCCCAGCTTCCCACTTGGGAACATAAACAAAGTCTCCAGGTTGAAAGTTGTGTAGTGACATGTCCAGGGACAAATGTGCTCACTGACTACCTATGTAAAGATGATAGAACAAAAGAGAGAGAAAGCAAATAATCTTTTATCAGGCCTTTCCCTTTAGCATCATCTGATCACTTCAATTGTCCATACCATTAGCTGAATATGGCTTCCCACATGATATTTCAAAAGGACTCACTCCTTCTGTGACTCATGGAGTGATCCTTACCTCATCAAGGCAGTGGGTCAGATATCTACCTATTTGAGCTGAGTTTCCTGGCAAAAAATTAATATTTTTTTTAAAGAATCTTGATTCATTCTTTCCACCTTTTTACCAGCCTGTGGTCTCCAGGGAGTGTGTAAATCCCATTTAAATGGAAGGAACTTTGATACTCCTTGGACAGTAAAAAATTTCCTTCTGGAATAAAATGGGGCCCCTTGACTGAGGACAATCATTCAGGAACTGCAGGTCTAGGGACTGTTTCCTTTAACAGTACTTTGATGACTTCCCTGGCATCACTGGTGTGGCAAGGGAAGGCTCCCACCATCCTGAAATGTGTCCACTAAAACAGGTAGATATTTATATTGTTTACACTTTGGCAACTCAGAGAAATCTATCTGCCAGTGTTGCCTGGGAAGTATCCCTTTTTTCACATCACTTATGGGCAGCTTTCATTGGATTTGGGTTATTTACACAACACATTTGGCATCTTTTTACTATTGTCTCCGAACTTCATTGCATTTTTAGTCTTAGAGCATAAATCTTTTCATAGCATCAGGTCCATCTGAGTTCTTGCTTGTAACTTCTTGAGAAGCACTTCCATCATATTAGTGGTTATGGGAACTTGTTGATTTGCAATTATCTGAATTGTCCATTTCCATTTATTTTATGAATTTTAAGGCTCTCTGTGGCATTTCCAGTTCCCAACCCCTACAGAGCGAGAAAGCTTTCCCAGCATACCCAGGAGTGTCCTGTCAGGTTTGGGACAAACCCTTCCTTGCTCAGGGGAAGTGTGATGCTTTCTTCAGTGAAAATTCATAATAGAGCTGTTTGTCCTTGTACAACAAAGAATTCAAAAGGACAGATACACAGGAGAGCTGATTTCTCGTCGAGGGTGGGCTTTCAGTGCCTATGCAGCAGTCAGCCTCCTTTGCCTCTGCTGCTGGAGTTTGAACTTCTTAAGGACAGAGTGGGAGCCTCAGAGTGTGGGAGCTCCTCCTGCAGCCTGTACACCACACACAGCCACGGTGCTCTGTGGGTTTTTGCTCAGCCTGATGAAGCATCACCTCTTCCCTACCCCAGAGTCTGCAGTGCCCACCTGCTCCTTGCCCAGCACGATGTGCCAGCACAGCAGCAGTCCAGCACATGCTTCGGTCAAACACCTGTGCTGTGCACATTCCTTATCACTTCTACCATCACATTCTGTCTCTCTCGTTAGCCTGACTCTAAAATGAAAAGTTTTCAGTTATATCTCTCAGAGATAAATACAAGAAGCTTGCTCAGACCATGCCCCTCACACATGGAAAGTTGCATTTGTACCACAAGTGGAGACCTCTTTCCCTATTGCATTGCATGAACTGCGTTCTCACTCTGCTGCTCTGCAATTTTCTGCTCAACTTCAAGTAAGATCATGGATTTTTTAATTTGCAGATACCGACGTGTGAATGTGCTTTTGTACACAGATATGTGCCAGAACAGAAGCACCTGCTAGGTATGTCTTTATTTCAGCAGCATTTCAACTTGTGCCAGGAGAGAAGCGGTTCCTGAATTAGTTGTTTAATCTCTAAGCCCTTCAAGAAACCACTGCAGTCTGGGCAATGAGAAGAAAATGTTTTCGTTCTGTGCAAGAGGTATATCTGGATCTTTGGTCATTACGAGCAGTAGAGTCCATGATGACACTTACAGCTGAGAAGGAACGTGCAGAGCACAGCAATCTGAAGGCACTTTACAGGTTGTAAAGGAAAGAGAACTGCCACTTGACTGTGGTGCAAATAAAAGTTTCCACACGTAAGGGGCAAGCAAGCTGCTTGTCCTGGCACAGTTATCTGTGAGAGATGCAGTTGGAAAAGTTTTCCTTTTAGATTCAGACTGCAGGACTGATAGAATGTGATGGTACATAGAGCTGAGAAGGAAAGCAGTGGCACCGGCCCGTGTCGGCAGAAGGAGCACCCGGGAGCCCTTCAGTGCCAGCACAGTGCTCTGTGTGAGGAGTAGGTGGATGTATCACACTCAGGGAGAGTGAAACATTGCACAGGGGGAAGAATGACCCTGCAGAGCACCGTGGCTCAGTGTGCAGGGTACAGGCTGCAAGAGGAGCGTGACTGCCACTCCATTGCCTTCCAAATCCGAGTTATCAACAGCAATGGGGAAAGCCAGCAAAAGCTACCTGTGCTGGCACATTTTCCTGTCCGAGCCCTATGAGGAAACCATTCTGTTCAGCTTTAGACTCCAAGATTCAGAGAACATTATGGTGAGATGTAGCTGACAAGAAAAGCACAGAGTACACCGGTGAGTTTGATGTGGCTTACATGCAGCAAGGGGAAGGTGCAGCCCAGCACTGGCTTTTTCTTCTAGAGCCTTTTTTATGGGAGCAGCTGCTGGATGTTTGAAAGGGAGCTGAGAGAGTTAAAAAATGTGATGACACATACGTGTGAGCAGGAGGGTGCATAGCCCCAGCACGCTGTGAGCAGTTTAAAGGCTGCTAGAAAAAGGGGGTCTTTTAGGAACGGTTTCAGTCCTGACACTTCTCTGTAAGATGTAACTGCAACACTGAAGGTGTGTGAATGTGATTGCATTGAGACTATCACAGGTAAGAGGGAAGCTCATCGAATGCCTTCTGTCCTGGCACATCTCTCAGTCTGAACTGCAGCTGGAAACGCTTCTCTTTAGCGATGGACTCTGCCACACTGAGAGGATGTGATGCTTTGTATAATTGAGAAAGAGGTTGTGAATCACTGGTGTGTCTGGTCCAGTTTACAGACTGCAAGGGGAAGATGAACATAAACAGTGGCTTTTTGTTCTAGGACTATTTTGTGTGAGAGCAGTTACAGGATGTTTTGAAGGGATTTGGGATCTACAAGAGTGACAGAGTAGAGGGTACATAGAGACTGAGAGAAAGTTGGATATCTCCAGGGAGTTTGATGCAATTCAAAGGGTGAGAGTTCTGTGGGTTGAGCATGTCCCACAGCAAAGGTTCTAAAAGAAAGAGGCCGTGCTGGAACTCACTGTTCTTTTGCAGTCGATAAACTGCACAGCCAACAACTAAACCGTTCTCCTTCCTTCCCAACTATATACCCCATCACATTCTGTCAGTCTCCAAGAGGCAGGATCCACAGCGGAGCTCTTCCCCGAACCGCTCCCACGCGAATGGGGCAGTGCCACAAAAGCGCTCGGCTTTTTCCTGGGCACTGCCAGCGCTCACCAAAACAACCACACGATGCCGCTGCCGGCCTGCGAAAGGAGGAAACGCTCCGAGCCCAGCTCGAAACCACCCCAAGGGCAGAGCCAAGCTGGAAACGTCCCTGCTCTCAAATCAATGGTGTCGGGACAGAAAGATTTTGCCGATCTTCCCCTTCCAGGTACAAACTCTTATTTGCACCACACTCAAGCGGCAACAAGAACTCCTTTGTGCTAGTAAATGTTTTCAACTCTCACAGAATCCGGTTTCAAACTTGAAAACATCTGGCAAAACCAGAGCTCACAAAAGTGCTGGCTGAGAAAGCTGTTGCTGCTGACAACTGCAACTGCTCCCATTGAACTGCACCCAACCAAGAGAGGAACTATGAGCCCATCTCAAAAGAAATAGGCTTCACTCCTCCAAAACAGAAAATCTGGGAATTGATCCCATTCAAAGGTGCCAGAACACTGTTCCTGGGCATTACCTGCCCTGGGTACTACATCAGCTGCACACCCTGACTGAGTATAGCTGCTTACCTCGTCCAGAATAAGTGTGCTGCCAGAATTTCAGGAGATCACCTCTGAAACCACATGCCAAACTGACCCTCTCAGGAGACCACCTTCAAAAGATGGATACCAACTCCATAACTGTACAAATGGAGGGAATGCTTCCACACCAAATAGGCCAGGATGGAAAGTTGCCGCCGCCCTTGACCTCCACGAGGCAGCTTCTCAGCTGCACCTGAAACCCTCGGGCTACGTGCTTTCCTTTCCATGGAAAAGCATTGCCATCATCATTCAGGAACTTACCAACTGAAACTTGGATACCACTCCAGTATGGAATACATCCAACAATTGCTCCTACACAGAAGCTGCCTCATCAGAAAAGTCTTGCTGGAGTTTACCTCCCCATGGTACCTTAATACCTTCTCCACTGACACTGGCATTGTGTCCTTTGCTTCCCAAGGAGAGGCACTCTGAGTCACTTGGCTTTGCCACGCTCCCACTACCACTGCCCTGTTTTTCTTAGCCTGCCTTGCTTTGCCTTCCCTTGCCTTGACCTGCCTCCTCCTTTCTTCCCAAGCTTGGCCATGCCTTGCCTTCCTTCCCTTTGACTTCCCTTGTCTTTCCTACCCCTCCCTTGCCTTGCATTGCCTTCTATACCCATTCCCTGCCTTGACTTGCCTTCCCTTTCTTGCCTGGCCTTGCCTTGCCTACCCCTCCCTGTCCCTGCCTTGCCTACCCCTCCCTGTCCCTGCCTGGCCTTCCCACCACTGGCCTCACCTTCCTATTCCCAGCCTTGCCTCCAGCTTCTGAACCTTCTCTCACCCAATATTCCATTTGCTTTC
>VZTH01004625.1:3501-25797 GCA_013397815.1 Aleadryas rufinucha
CAGCGGGGGCGGGGGCTGGATAGTTCCTCCTTTTTTAGCAGCCAGGGGCTGCGAAGGAAGGATTTGGTGGAGGAAGGGAAACTGCTCAGAACCAACTCCATAGAATCCCAGGATGGGCTGGGTTGGGTTGGGCTGGGCTGGGCTGGGCTGCGCTGGGCTGGGTTGGGTTGGAGAGACCTTCAGGATGACCTGGTTTCAACCCCCTGCCATTTGGGGGTTGCTCCAAGGACAGTCAGTCCAAGCCCCGTCCAGCCAGAAACTCCTTACCAGGACCTTGCCTGTGCTGTGTCCTCCCACACCCCACGGCAGCCTGCGGACGTGGCACTGAGCGGGGATTGGAGCTGCCGCTCCCAAGTGAGCTGTGCTGGCCCGGCCTCCCTCTCACCGCCCCTCTCTGTGCCCAGGCTGAGCCCGTCGCTCCCGGGCGCGGCGGATCCCGGGGCTCCCGTGCGCACGGCCAAGGCCGAGCGGCGGCACCAGGAGCGGCTGCGGATGCAGAGCCCGGAGCTGCTGAGCGGGCAGGAGAAGGAGCTGTCTCCAGCGGAACGCCGGGCTCTGGAGGCAGAGAAACGAGCCATGTGGAGGGCAGCACGGTGAGCCAGGGCCTGGGGGGAATTGAACCAGGGGATAAGGGACCCTTTCAAAGGGGGATGCTGAGGGAGGTTGTGTAGGATCTGTTCAAGCAGTGCGAAGCTCTGGTGGCTTGGAGGGGCTTGTGCACTTCTGTCAGCACCCAGGGCAGAGGGCTCCAGGGTCCCACAGTGCCTGGACACGGGGAGTTCACGATGAACACTGCCACAGCTGGGTGCTGTAGTGGGTGTGCTCCTGCCCTCAGCCTTCTTCCTGACCCACGTGAAATGGTGTTACTGAAGCTGCAAGGCCACATATCCAAAAGAAAAATGGAATTTTGTATTTCCAGTGCTGCTGGGCTGGAAATGGTGCTGCAGCCAAGACACTGCAGGATGAGGCCATTCTTACCCACATGAGCTGTTCCATCAGCTATGAAAGAGTGACTAAAAATTGTTCTGGAAGAAGGAAAACTTCCTAACTCAGAACTTAAGACTTGAAGCTAGTCCAGGCATTTACTGTGTCATAGAATTCCTTCCAAAAATTAGTCAGGCTGCTTCTATAACTAATAGTTTTTTTTAAATGATAGTTTTTCTTCTGATAGTCCTGTAGGAGACATTCAAAGGACAGTCTGAACTGTCTCTTTTGGGGTTTGGATGAGGCTTGGAGAGGAACAGGGTTTCAGATAAGACTGGAGGGATCACTGTGAGGTGTGATTCCACTTAGCAATTCCAGTGTTTGTACTTGACATGGATGATCTGGGGCTGTTGCTCCTGAGGAGGCTCCAAGAATGGAGAAATACAGATCCTCAGTGAGAGCTGGACTGATGTTCTGGGGCTTTGAGCAAATTTTCTCTGAGATTGGTCTTCCCAGAATCCCAGACGGTCCCAGTGAGAAGGGACCACCAAGACCATCCAGTCCCACTCCCTGCCAGGGGCAGGGGCACCTTCCACTATCCCACGTTGCTCCAAGCCCAGTCCAACCTGGCCTTGAACACATCCAGGGATGGGGCAGCCACAGCTTCTCTGGGCACCCTGTGCCAGGGCCTCCCCACCCTCACAGGGAAGGATTTCTTCCCCAGATCCCCTTGATCCCTACCCTCTGGCAGTGGGAAGCCATTCCCCCTTGTGCTGTCACTCCAGGCCCTTGTCCAAAGTCTCCCTCCAGCTGTCTTAGAGCCTCTAGGGACTGCCTTGCTCTGCCATGTCCTTCCTTATGAGGCTGGAGAGACCACCGAGTTCCTTGTGCTGCAGGTGCTTGGAGAGGGCTGGAATCACTCATCTCTGCCCCAGGAAAACCTGTCAGTGTGAAACAGAGCCAAAACCAGCCATCAGTGTGACCCTGTGCAAGCACCACAGTGTAAGACATCCTGCACAGATTTATTCTTGGTCTTTGGGCTTCCTGCCAGGCCTGTCCTGGAAATCCACATCACTGTGCTTGGAGAGGGGTAGTGCCCAATCTGCCATCCCTTCCCAGTGAGACGTGCAAGGGTTTCACTCCCTCGTGCCTCCCCTTCCCAGGTTCGTTCCTCACATGATGGGGAAGCTTTCTGGGATCTGTCAGCTCTGATCCGTGCCTAAGCACGACTGTATCCAAGGAATGCTGTAATAGAAGCTTTGCTTAAGTTGGGTGTCAAAAGGAGAAACAGGATGCTGCCCATGCAGACTTTTGGAAGCAGAGTCCGTGCAGGGACACTGCTGATGTCCCAGGTGTGCAGCTCCAGCCTCGGGACTCTGCTCTTCCAGGAACTTGGTGTTGCCAGCAGATAAACCTGAAGAATGCTGGGAGGGGAGAGGATGGCTTTAGGTGATGTGATGATATGGTTTGCTCCTGTAATGTTACCATTTATCTGCCCGTGGTCTTGGGCCAGCTGAGATGTGGCTGTGTTTGCTCAGGGCACAGTAAAAGTTTCATGTGACACTGTAGGAGGGTTAGTGAGTGTGGAGCACCAAGTGTTTGTCCACTGTGGGCAGAAGAGAGATCTCTCATCCCAGACCTTCAGTCTCTTTGAAGTGTGCTTTGTCCATGGAAAATGAGGCCAGCAAAAGAAGAGCCTTCCCGAGGAGGGAATACCTGTCGAGGAGAAGCTGCTTGAGCTTCAGATCCAGCCTTTCTGGGTTTAAGTTTGGCAGACCAGGGCTTCAGCTCCACTTTGCTTCCAGTGCTGAGGCACAGCTTTCTGTGCAGTTCTTGGAGAAGTGCCTGGCTGATGCTTTGGGCAGGAATCAGTCAGTCACCATAATGTGCTCCTTTTTGTAAGACAAGGAAGGACTATTCCCTGCTGCCACAGGTCTCCCAGGAGGATCCAGTGGTCTCAGGGTCCCTCTTCCCTAGCTCTGGAACAGGCACAGTGATGTGATCAGGTCCTGTCTCCAGAGGCCCCTGTGCTGCAGGGGAAATTCTGCACTGCCCCACACACGGGGCTCAGCCCCACTAACCCATGTTCTCTCCAAGTGCCGCTGGGTTTGTTCCTCCCTTTCTAATCTCCTGTCTTCTGCTTCTTTCCAGTTCTCTGCTCTGTGCTGTCACTCGTGACCCCATCAGTTTGCACCTCCTTGGGCTTTCCTTGTTCTCCCTGTGTCATCAGTGCTCTGCCAGGATGTGTGATGCCCCTCCTTCCCCCTGGCACCCCTCGTGCTCTGTTGAGACACCACAGAGACCCCTGTTACACACATGTCCTGGGCATACACAGCCTGGCACAGTCATGGAATCATGGAATAGTTGGGTTGGAAGGGACCTTAGAGCTCGTCTGGTCCCCCCCCCTGCCACAGACAAAGACACCTCCCACTATCCCAGGTTGCTCCAAGCCCCATCCAGCCTGGCCTTGGACACTTCCAGGGATGGGGCAGCCCCAGCTCCTCTGGGCACCCTGTGCCAGGGCCTCCCCACCCTCACAGGGAAGGATTTTTTCTCAGTATCCCATCTGACCCTGCCCTCTGGCAGTGGAAGCCATTCCCCCTTGTCCAGCACTCCAGGCCCCTGCACCGTGGGAAGAGGGAGTTTCAGAGGCTCTGGTGCACAGCGAGGGGCAGGTGCCCAGCTGGGCCTAGGAGCATTTGGGCCCTTTTCCTCCCTCCCACACGCTGGTGTGGGGACACACACCCTCAGTTACACGTGTCCCAGGACAAAAACTGTGTGTTGTGCTTGGCCATTCTGTTCCCCTTTCCCCGTGGTCCAGCAGAGGTGCATGGAACACGTGAGCAGTGTACACTGAGAGCTGTCCCACACACCCCCCGTGCCCCACACCCCCCAGGCTGACTGACACTCACACTTTAATTACCTCACAGCCTTTCCCGTGGGTCTGAAGTTGTTCCTGGTCCCCTCCCAGCGCAGGGGGAAGGCAGCTCTGGATGTGGAGGCTCTGAGGCTGATGCTCCTGGGCACAATCCCACACTGCCCCCAGGGGTTCCTGCTGCCTCAGCAGTGGCCAGGGTTGGGCAGGATCAGATCTGGGACCTGGTTTAGCCAAGGCTGCCCCTGTGTCAGACCCATATTTCCCCTCACCAGGGTATGTTCCTGTATCTGTTTCTTTCTTTTCCTGTGCTTGTCTGCTGCAATGTTCATCACCATCATCTCTTCCTCTTCCTCCTCCTCCTCCTTCTCCTCTTCCTTCTCCTGCTCCTCCTCCTCAGATCCTCAGCTCTTGAAGACAGTATTAAACAGTACGAGCAGGATCTGGCCAGGAAGCTGTACCAGTCCCGGCAGTGGGCACCTGCTCCTGGGGCCAGGCCAGCTCAGATGTCTAGCCCAGTGCAGAGTCACGCCTCGAGAATCCCTGGGTCAGGAGGCCAATCCAGGTGTGCACAGCCCCCTCCCCACAGCTGCATGCTCCTGTCTGTGTCCCTGTGCCCCACTGGGGCCTCCTGGGGCAGGAGGACGTGGGGTCCCTGGTGTCCATTGCCCAGAGAACAAGGGGGGATGCTGGGGCTGTCTGATGGGGAGAGAGGAGCAGATGTCTCTGAGGGCTGGGCCCACTTTTCCACAACTATTTCACAGAATCCCAGAGTGGGGTTGAAGGCACCTTAAAGATCATCTTGTTCCACTCCCCTGCCGTGGGCAGGGACACCTTCCACTAGACCAGGTTGCTCAGGGTCCCATCCAGCCTGGCCTTTCATGATCTCCTGATGGCTGAGGAGGGGTAAGGTGCAACACACTGAGCACAGAAGAGAGTAAAGCCCCCGAGGACTGATCCTGCTCGTGTGATCCTCGCAGTTCTGTCCCCAGCTCGGGTCACTGTCCTGTTGTGTGGCACCTCCGGGACTGCCCACAGCTTCTTAGTGTGTTGATCCTTAGCTTCAGGCTCTGTGTGTTTGGCACATGTGATCATGTGTGTGTTTTGGGATGGCAGCCAGCCCAGCTGTCCTCCTGCCTGCTTGGGGACCCTTGGGGGCTTTGGTGCACCCCTCTGCGCTCGGCCTGCGGGCGCTGGCGCTGCGCACAGGTGGCACACGTGTCCCCTCGCCGGCAGGGCAGTAACTGATGCCTTTTCTCCCCACCCCATTCCTGAGGCAGGATGAAATCACTGGAACAGGATGCTCTTAAAGCCCAGATGGTTATTGCCAAGTCCAAGGAGGGGAAGAAGCGCAGCACGCTGGAGCAGCTGGCAGAGTCGCCGTCACCCGCTCCGACGCCGTCTCCAACGCCGCTGGAAGGTACTGAACGGCTGCTGCTGCCTCCAGGGGAAACAGGCAGTGCCCCTTGAGCTCAACCCGCTCGGAAGTAGAGCTGTGGGAAGCAGTTCCCTCCTTCAACCTGGCTGAAAGGTCCTTGGGGACATGTGGCATCTCTCAGCACAGGGGATGGGCCTCAGGTGTAGAACATGTGATAGCACCTCAGGCAGAGGTGAGGATCCAGGGAACCAGGGTGGAAACACAACCAGCATCCTGATGTTCTGAGACAGCAGTAACGAGGTGTTTGTTGGGAGGGCAGAAGGCAGGGTCTGCCCTCAGCGTGGTGTCACCACGCTGAAATGCTGCTGAGTGGAAGGAGCTGGCTCGGGTGGCCGAGTGTCACATGGCCAGCTGGTCACTAACTGTGCTCTTCTGTCACCCCCTGCAGATTGCAGCCCCAGGAACGTCACCTCCCCAGGAAGGCTGGTATGGTATCCTCCTGCTTGCTTTTTTCACCCTTCCTGAATCCTGGGAGTCCCTGGTTATGTGGCTGTGCCTGGGAGCCCTGGGTCCCCACTGAGTCCTTGAGCCAGGCCTGGCTGCATGGTGCAGGGAATGCTGAGGGGGTCAGTGGCTGGAACTTGGCCAAACTCCTGGCTAGAGGCACCCCCCTTTACTGCAGCTCCCATGTGACATCTGCTTTCTGTTTCCCTGCTTTATTATGTTGTGCTTTCCTTGGTTCTTCACCTCCTTGTTCAGAAAGCCTTTCACCATGCTCAGAGGGCCTTTCAGCATGCTCAGAGGGCCTGTCCCCGTGTTCAGAAAGCCTTTCACCATGCTCAGAGGGCCTTTCCCTGGGTTCAGAAAGCCTTTCACCATGCTCAGAGGGCCTTTCCCCAGGTTCAGAAGGCCTTTCACCATGCTCAGAGGGCCTTTTCCCAGGTTCAGAAGGCCTTTGCCTGGGTTCAGAGGGCCTTTCCCTGAGTTCTGAAAGCCTTTCACTTCACTTCAGGGACTTTGGCCCTATGTTTCCTCAGCAGCACAAAACAGACCTTCAGCTGCAATCAGCATTTTCCTTTCCCTAACCCTGAGTAAATGCCATGGGACATTGTTGCACAGAACTGTAAGAATTGGTGAGACCAGACCAGGGAAAGCAGGTGGGGAGCAGAGCACAGAGGGAGCCTTGTCCTGCCAGGTCACCCCGTAATGCAGCTCTGGATTGAAATTCCGACTGTGCTCCAGCTATTGGGAATCTTGCCATGAATTTCCCCCAAAAAACAGGTTTCCTACCTGACTTGGTGTGCATTAGCATTTCACTGGAGCACATGAGATTTCCTCTGTGAGTCAAAACCCCTGTCCTGCCACCAGAAGAGCTCCAAAGGCAGTGTCCCAGGGATGTCCCATGTTCCAGGCTCTGTCTAGGCACTGCTGCCTCCCCCTGAGGATGTCCCTCTGCTTCTGCTGTGATCTCTGCTTAGATTGCTCAGCTTGCTGCTGCTTCTCCATCCGTTTCTCTCCCCTCACTCTCTCTTTTCTGTTTCTTCCCTTCTGCTGTCCCTTCTAGTCAATGTCTGAAAAGAAGTTTGACTACCGGGAATTTGCTGCTATTCCTTCCTCCAAACCTGTTTACGAAATCCAGGTATAAACTGCATGCTGAGCCACCTTTAGAGGTCAGGACTCGGTTTGGTGGAAGAGCTGAGGCTGAGGGATTTGGGGAGCCCCTTTGCAGAGGCCTTGCCTTTGTAGGGGCAGTGACACCAGTCTTGCTGAAAACTGAGGGCTGAAAACTGAGGGCTGAAAACTGAGGGCTTACTGGAGGCTTCAGCCAAGTGGAATTAGGAAAAAGTTGGTCCGGATGGTTTTAAAATGAATGACAAAAGCTTTGCAGATATAAAACAACTGCATCTTCACTGGAATGGCTCCTGAAATATTTTTAAGTGAAAGATGAGAACTAAAAGGGGAGAAAAGTTACAGAAATGAGGGCTAGCAAATGCCAGATTGGAGCAGATGTGAACTTCCAGCTGGGATGTGTCTGGTGTCCTGCCCGAGGAGCAGCTGGGTGCCAGTTCTCAAGTTGTAGTTCTGCTGTCAGTGAGCTGTGGAGTAAACACCTGGTTCTGAGGGTGAATGCCATGTGAGGTGCTTCTCCTTCCTGAAATGGCCTATTTTCAGCTGCTTTGTCGTGGAATCCCAGCTCTGGAGGTGATCCTGACCCCTAGCCCCTGCTCTGAGGCCACTGGAACCAATCCTCTAGGGCTGGGAGCTGTAACTGCCTGGGTCAGTCAGTTACTGAAGGCATTCGTGGCAGCTGATTTGAGCAGGTCCCCTGTGTCTAAAGGGTTTCAGGTGGGGTTTTTTAGTTTTATGTGCAGACTGTGAAGCAGATACCTGTGTGTGGAGAGCCAGCAAGCACTGCCACGTCGGGCTTCACCTTACTGTGGGGACACAAAGGTCCTGGCCCAAGCTGTGTCATTGCAGAGGTGGGCTGGCTGTGGCAGAGCTGTGGTTTGAGGATTCTCAGGCAGTTTTACGGTATTTGGTGTCTGTTCTTCACTGACACCTGTCCCTTGTGGTACTGCTCTGCCCTTGGAAGTCATTCATCGTTTTCTTGGAGTGCCTTCCTTTGGGATGTGCCACTCTCCAGGTTCTATTCCAGGAGAGCTGGGGGAATGGCTGTTTGAGCCCTGTGGCAGCTCCAGACCACCCAAATTTCCCCAGGTGCAGCACTGGATCTTTACATACAGCTGAGAAGGTGCCTCCAAAGGACGCTGCACCTCAAATCCTCAGGCAGTGTCTGTGGGCCTCTCTCAGCAGTGCAGTAGTTCATAGAATCCTGGGATGTTTTGGGTTTGGAGGGACCTTAAACCTCATCTCATTCCACCCCTGCCATGGACAGGGACCCCTTCCACTATCCCACGTTGCTCCAAGCCCCAGCCAACCTGGCCTGGGACACTTCCAGGGATCCAGGGGCAGCCACAGCTTCTCTGGGCACCCTGTGCCAGGTTCTCCCCACACATAGGGAAAGATTTCTCTCTCATATCCAATATAAATCTCCCCTCTTTCAGCTTAAAGCCTTTTTCTTCACTCTTTACACTTTGTGCCTTTTGTGTTAGTTCCTCTCCTCCCACGCAGGGGTCAGGCCGTGGGTGCTGGGCTCGAGCACGAGGGGTTGGTGCCGAGCCTCTGCGGCCGTGTCCCGGCTGCGGCAGTGCCAGCGCCTGTGGGGACAGCAGGGTCTCTGTAGGGTGTTGGAAGGCTGGAGGTGGGGAGTTACTGGCACAAGTGCTACAGCTGTGGATGATCACTGGGCACAAGTGCTACAGCTGTGGATGATCACTGGGCACAAGTGCTACAGCTGTGGATGATCACTGGGCACAAGTGCTACAGCTGTGGATGATCACATTTGCTGCTCTCTTCCAGTCGCCTGATGCCGCTGATGACCTCAGATACGTCGATGACCGAAGTAACTCAGGTAAGGCCAAAGGAGTCGTCGCTGCACCACTCGCTCCCTGCCGTGGTTCTGGAGGGTTCCCCTTTGCTTGTGGAACACCCTGAGGACCTCACCTTCTGTTGCTTGAAGCAATGTCATGTTTTGTCTGTTCTAGAATGAAAACTCCGCGCTCACCACGTTCATTTTGGGTAGGATATTTGCATTGTGCTTCAGTGATGACTGATTTCCCCAGTGTGGTGTGTTACAAGCATGCCTGGTTTTCTCCAGTTTTGTGTCCTGGAGTAGAGTGGTAATGGGATGTGGCAGGGAAGTTTTGGCCTCTGTCACCTGCTGCAGGTGCATGGTGTCCATCATTCAGGGGTCTCTTGTGGCCCTTTTGCTGGAACAGGGAATGATGCAGGTAAATTCACCCTGGTGCAGACTGGGAGCAGTTGGTGCTCCAGTACCCGGATGGCTCCGAGTTACACTCGTGGGTCTGTGGGCATGGTCACGTCAGTCAGCAGGAATTAAAGGTCTGCAGCCCCATCTCTGGGCTGCCCAGCTGGGTGTGTCTGCCTGTCCCCAGCTGTAACAGGTCAGACTCTCACCCAGTTCGTTCCCGTGGCTGTAGCAGCACCGTGGAGCTCGGCAGAGCCTGCCTGCTCTGTAGGAGCACTCCTGTTGCCTCCAACAGTTGGTGCTGGTTTGCTTCTACCTGTTTTGCATGCTTCCCCCCTTTATTTGACAAAAAAACCCAGTTCCTTTTATACTGACAAATTCCTCTGAGTACAGGCTGCACCCCAGACAGCTGATCCATGGCTGACCTGTTTCCAGAAGGAGGTTCTGCTGTAGCACTTAACACAAACTTACTTTCCTGAGAGCAGCATCTGTTCTTCATCCCTCAGAGTCATCCTCTAAGCTCTGGGTTGTTCTCTTGAGGTTGTTTGTTCAGTCAGGGAAGGGCTGGGAAATACCAGCTGCTGCTTAGGGCATTCAGACCTCACTGTTGGCTGTCACTGCTCTGTTGGGCCCTCAAATGGGCTGAAAGCCAGAAAGAAAAGAGTGGTGCTCATGGAGAGATCCAGCCCTTAGTCCTTAAGCAATTCTTAAATCACTGTGCTGTGTGTGAGGCACAAACAAAAGAAGAAGGTTCTCCCACAGCATCTGGGAAGGATGGCAGGTGAGGATGCAGGTGAGCTCTCCTGGCATGGGACCGAGCTCTCCTGGCTTTTTTGGATCCCCCCATCCCATCTCACTCTTCCAGGCAGTGCAGCATTCCAGCCAACATAATCAGAATTGTCCTGGATCATGGAATTATGGCTTTTTGACTCACAGCAGTTCTTCAGCTTTGTGCTAGCAAATTATTATATCAGGAGCTCTGAGAATATCCAACTGCAGGAAAGTGTTGGCATCTCACTCCTCCCAGCACTCCCTTGTCCTCTTGTCCATGCAGAAACAGTTCCCTCCATTCTCTGCTCTCTTCATGGTCATCATCTCTTCAATGTATTTAGAAACCTTTGTTCAGGGTTCCCATGAGGCCATGGAGTTACTGAACTGCAGAGCAGCATTTTTAGGGTGGAACCATGTGATGTCCTTGTGTTATGGCATAACTTTTCCAGATCACCTGGAAGTCTTTTGCTTCCCAATCCCGTAACCCTCAGGTTCCAGAAATTCCCCTGATGGCTGCGTGTTGCTCCTGTTGCTGGAAACCTGCTCGTGTGATGTGAGAAGCTGCTTTTGTCCCTGTGGTCTTTGCCCACCTGGGCTGTCTGGTGTCTGCAGCAGCTTCCCCAGGGAGGGTGCCTCCTCATCCTGGCCTGGCCTAATTGCTGTCAGATAATGAACTTTGCCTAGGACCCCGCAGCTCTGACACTCAGAGGAACCAAACGTGTTCTCTCTGCCCTCTTGTGGCTTTAATTTGTCCCTGTCCAGCCTTTTCAGCCACATCACCACTCCACAGACTTGCATCCATCCTTTTATTCTCCAGACTTGCACTTCACAGGTTCTTTCCCACCAAAATGCCAGCATTTCACAAAACTGGAATCTGGATTCATACCAGTGGCAATGCCTGTGCTTTCCTCCAGTATTTCCTCTTTTCTCTGAGGATGGGAACCATGTGAGTGAGGCCTGTCCTGGTTCAGGACCAGGATCCTGTTTGGCTAGCAGTTGGATCTTAGGGTAAGACCATAAGAAACAGGGAAAATGAGCTTTTATAGATGGATATTCTCAATTTTCTGGGCTCACCTGTTGTGTGGGCATGTCTTGAGCCAGGTGTTGTGTCTGCATCAGCAATGGCATGAGCCTCTAAAACTGTCCAGGTTTTTTTAATCTTCCATGGAGCATTGTGATATCAAGTTCCATAATCCATGAGGCATTTTATTTACTTTAATTGTTTCTTGATAACTCCCTTGTGTCTTCTGGGGTGCAGTGAGTGGCTGTGTCTTGCTCTCTCTGTGCCAGTCATGTCAGCCAATATAGCAGCATTCCCTTCTTTCCAGGCTGACAAATCCTGGCTCCTCTTTGTGGGAATAATTCCCACACTCATCTGGACCTTTTTTATTTCATCAGTTTCTAAGGTAGAGGAGGGGACCAGGACTGCCTGCAGTGCTCAGATGTAGCTGTTTGTGCAGGTAGGAGAGGATGCTCTGAATTGTGTTCTCCCATCTTTTCCAACACCTAAACCTCAAAGTGAAATGGGATTGCTGGGAGCTTGCCAGTGTCTACAGAAATCTCTGCCAGTGCCTACAGAACCATCATCTCAGTTAAGGATGGTGCATTTCTTTTATGCAGTCAGGATTCTGTTCCTTTTATTGAGCTTAAACATCATCCAGTAGTGTAAAAATGAACTTACCAAGTCAGCACAAGGTTCTGGCTGATCTGAGGTCTGATGGGAGCCACTGGGAATGCCAGAAAAGGACATAAAAGAAGAAATGCAGGAAGTTGTTCCTTCCGGAACTGCTCCAGGTTGCAGCCATCAGTGGGTTTGCACTTTCTAAGACAGAGGCTTTGATTTTTGAGTTCTTTCTTTCTGGAATCTGTTCACATTTGCAGTAAATTTCCCCTTCCACATCATTTTACCCCTCAGCTGTATGGATCATGGTGCAGTTTGTTATAACTGAGCTCCCTGATACAGCTTGGTGGCATCAGCAGTCTCTCCTGATGCAGCTGAGGAGGAGGAGTGATGAAGGCTGTAAGATACTGACCCAGCTCCAGGTCCTGGCTGCTGGGTCCTGTGGCAGCACCTTCCTGCCCTTTTCCTGTGCTTTAACTACTTACTTGCCCACCAAAGCTGCCCCACTTGTTTTCAGCAGAGCTTTTCCCAGGGTACAGTCCAAAGGTTTTTCAAGCTTAGTGTGCTGCGTGGGGATCACTAAACCTGCATGTCTAGGGGCTCCTTTGGCCTGAGAGGGTCTAAAAGGACTGACTTCTCTCCAAGCCCTGGGATTTCCTCCTCCACCCACCCAGGCTGGATTTTTGTCTTCATGTTCCTTTTATACCTGTGTGTCTTGTCTGAGAATCAGTCCCCTGCTTCCAAACCCCAGTGTTCTTTCGGGGCTTGCACAGCCTGGGAGGGCTGGGACTGTTCAGCCTATAGAAGAGAAGGCTCTGGGGAGCTAAAGGGGCTCCAGGAGAGCTGGAGAGGGACTTTTTACATGGGCCTGCAGTGACAGGACAAGGGGGAATGGCTTCCCACTGCCAGAGACCTGCATCTGGGGCAGAGGGTGGGACACTGGGCACAGCTCAGCAGACTGAGCCTTTTGTCTGACAGATCTTCCTGGATTTCTCTGTTTGAGGTTCTCTGCTGCATCCACAGGCTTTAGAGAGATTTCCCAGGAGCCCATTTGCACTTGAAGCTCATGGATTGCCTGTGCCCTCCTGGGCTGTCCTTCCAACAGATACTGGGGTGGTTGAATTTCCCCCCCATGAGGACCAAGGCTTGTGAACATGAGGCTGCTCCCAACTGTCTATGGAGATCTCATCCCCTCAGTCTTCCTGGTCAGGAATGTCACCTGTCCCTGCAGTCCTGACCTGTGAGCTCTGGTCAGCTCCTCAGGCCTCTCAGGTGCAGCTCCCTGCATCCAGCTGGGCACTGACACAGAGGGTGACCCTCACCCCATTGCCCCTGCCTGTCCTTCCCTAAGGGCCTGGATCCTCCCATTCCAGCACTTCAGGCACAGGAGCTGTCCCACCGTGTCTCCGTGGTGCCAGGAAGTTTAAAGCCCTCCTGACCAGCTGGGCCAGTCTGTGACCAAAGATGCTCCTTCCCCTCCCTGACAGAGGGACCCCTCAGCCCCCCACAGGCCCGAGTCAGGGTGGGTCCGTGCTCTGGAGAGCAGAAGCACTTCAGGACACTTGATTTTTCATACAGCTTGGCACTTGCAGTCATGTTCAGTGAATGATGGGTGTTACAGGCAGGTGTCTTCTCACGCTTGGCACTTTCTTCCCAGGATCCACAGAGGTGACCACATGAGCTACAGGTCACCAGAACGTTCTGGGCATGGGGTTGCTGTGAGTCACTGAGACCAGTGCTGTCCCAAATCTAGTGCCTGGGAGTACCCTGGAACACTCCCTGAAAGTGTTCAAGGCCAGACTGGACAGGGCTTGGAGAAACCTGATCTAGTGGAAGGTGTCCCTGCCTGTGGCAGGGGGTGGAATGAGATGAGCTTTAAGGTTCTTTCCCACACAAACCATTCTGTCATCCTATGATAGCCTTAACATCTGCATTAACTGTGCCAGCTGTGTGCTGACACAATCACAGAATGCTTTGGCCAGGAAGGGCCTTTCCAGATCACCCAGTCCCACCCCCTGCCCTGAGCAGGGACACCTTCCATTAGACTGGGTTGCTGCAAGCCACAGCTTCTCTGGGCAACCTGTGCCAGGGCCTCACCACCTTCACAGGGGAGGATTTCTTCTCAATATCTTACCTGACTCAACCCAGTGCTTTATCTTCAGACCTAAACACCCCTTGCCGTTGCAGTTCCCCGGGAGCAGGATGGGCAGCCAGAGGAAGAGGACGCATTAGGAACACGGGATCCATCAGCACCAGCTCCCTCAGCCTTGGAGGACATGGCCCTGTACAGCAGCAAGCGGAAGCTCCGACACAGCCGGCGCAGTTTGGAGACCGCTGTCCCCACATAGGTGACCCGACACACCTGGGCACTGGAGTAGCCTGGCACAGCCCTTCCGAGCTTCCTGTGCTCCAGGGACAGCACCAGGCTGCCACCCTGCCTGCGGACTCTGGATGGGACCGGAGCTTCCCGTGAGCTCTGTGGCCAACTGACTCCTCTGAGGCTGTGAACCGCCCTCGTTTCTCACCCAACAGTGCACTGGGGCACATCCCAAACTTGGGACAACACTGGACTGACTGCTGGCAGATGGAGAGGAAGGGTGGCCAGGACAGTGGGCAGCTCGTTAGCCTGTAAATATTGTGTGTGGGGAAGGGTAGGACAGGGAGAATGTAGGAGTGTGAGAGTGTGTTGGGCTCCAGCTGTTACTGCCTCAACTTGAGTTTTGTAGTGGTTAAAAGGAGCTTCTCCTCTGGTGGGAATCAGGAGGAAGGTCCAGCCTGCCTTTACTCCTGTTTAATTTCCAGTCTTTTGCCAAAAAGCATCTCCTCCCACCTCCTGCACTGTGTCACCTCGCTCCCCTTTGGGAGTGTTTGGGAATGGGGAGCTTGGAGGCAAAAAGAAGAAGAAAAAAAGAGAAAAAAACCCACCAGAATTCCAGCAAAGTGCCTCCCTCTGCCACTGACACTCTGTGCTCAAGGAAAACAGAGCCAGCTCTGTGCCTCTGTCCTGGTGGGACACTGCTCCTGCTGGGACTTTGCGCTGTCCTGGGGACAGGTCCCTCCCTGGATGGCCACGTCCCCTTTTGTCACACGTGGTGTGAGCCGCTCCCCGAGCACACAAGTGTCAGAGGAGTCTGTCTCCTGTAGCACTGGGGCTGAACTGGGCAGCTGGGGCAGGAATGGGACGGAGCCGACAGCCATAGCGGGGGTGTAGGGGGTGTGTGACAGCAATGGGGAGCAGCGTAACTGGGGTAGGACACGGCAGAGGTGGGAGGTGTGACAGCAGGTACCTTAGTGGGTAGAGTTCAGGAACTGGGGATGGGTAGAATGTGGCGTTGCTGGGGTCAGGTTGGGAGTTACAGGATCTTACACGTAGGAGATACCGGTGGGGAGTCCACGGTGTCCAGGGCTGGTGCGAGGCGGAGCGGGATGGGGCGCCTGGCGTGGGGCCGGCAGGGAGCACCGGGAGCACCACAGAGCAGCACGGGGCTGGCCTGTGCCTTGCAATAACTACACAGTTCCACTTTGCCAGCTCATTGGCTTCGGGCCCCCTTCCGTGGAGGAAAATGCACGTTTGCCCATGCAAGAGGGAAAAAGGAAACTGAAAAATGAGTGGGGGTGTGAGTCCTGGGTGTGAGTCCTGGTTTCCACATGCGGAACAAGGGCTGTGAGCAGGTTCTGTATCATGTGAGCTCTGCAGATGTGGAGGTCACAGCTGCTGCTCCCAGCTCTGCCATCAGCCTCTGCTGCCACCAGTGAGGGGAAACAGCCCTTTCCTTTTCTTTTTCACTGCCTCTAACTGCGAGGAAGGTCCGAGCTCGGCACAATCCCGTTCCCTGTCCATTGGTGCTCTCTGACTCCCCAGTAAGACCAGGGTTGGACCTTGAGCCTCACAGTGGCTGGGCAGTGACAGGCACATCTGCTTGTACATTTGCTGAAGGAAAGAGCTGGATGCAGTTTTTTGGGTGCAGTTTTTTAGTTGAGCCTCTCCTTTCATGCCAAAATCCAGCGGATCATTTTAACTGACTCTGTATGTTTTGATTTTACAGACTTGTGAAGGGAGAACTCTGATAATCTCACACTGCAGCTGCAGCTGCTTCCATCATCAGCAATTTGAGCTTTTCCTTTTTAAATCTAATTTTAGCATTTGCTTTTTAACAACAGCAGTTTTGGAAACAATCCTGGCTGGGTTTTGGTGACTAACTTGTGATTCTTCTCTCCTTTCCCTGTGCGGTACCTGGTGCCAGGCTCTGGATTCTCTCCCATTCTCTCCCAGGAGACTCCGAGGGAAAATTAGCGCATCAAGACTGTAACTAGTGAAATTTGTACAACCAAAGAAATCTATTTTGTGGTTCAAGGATAATAAAGTTTACTTTACATTTTAGAGCCTTTAGTCACAGTGGTTTGCCCTGTATGAAGTCTGCAATTCCAATTTCAACACTTTGGTGGTGGTTGTTACTCACCGCATAATCCAGCAGAGGTGCTCTGGGTTTTCCTGCTTTTGGGAGCAGAAATTACTGCCAGCTGTGAGAATATCAATATTCAGGGATGGGAAAAAACCCCAATATGAAACTCAGTGATACCAGCAAGATCTTCAGTCTCTTGGCTTTCCTTACTTGGCTCTATTTAAAACAAAAGCCAAAAAAACCCAACACTATTTTGTTTACATTATTAAAGTTTTACAAAATAGTTTGACTGGTAAAAACCAACCCCATTTCCTGTAGCTCAAGCAGGTTTTCCTTAGTCTGGTTCAATGGATGGGCACCACCCTGTGCTACCCCAGGGAAAGAGGAGTAGTCTCAGGAAAGAGAGGGTGGATTTCCTTTTCTTAGAGCTTGGGTAGTGCCAGACCTCAGCCTCATTCTTCCACCTGTGTGACAGGTACAGCTGGAAAAGGAGCCTTGGCTATGCCATGTGGGACCTCAGGAACAGCCTTGTCCTTGGTCAGCGTGAGGGTTCAGGAGTCTGAACTGCCAGCCTCACACAGGCTCTACACATGGGGCCTTTGCTGGGTTTAATGTTTCTGTTTTCTCCCCACTTGGTTTCCTTGGGCCAGGTTTACCACCAGGTTTCTCTCTTAGTGTGTATAACTTACCCACCACAACTGAACCCTGATTAGGCAACCCTTCAGACAAAAGTAAACACAGAAACATCATCAATGGAAATTGTTTATTTAGGGTTTTTATTTAGGGATATTTATTTAGGGATTATTCATGTAGGGTTGGAAAGAGATGGTCTTTTAGACCCCTTCCAACCCCAACCGTGCTATGATTCTATGATTTTTATATAAATAGGAACAGAAATAACCCAGTTCCATATACAGGGAGAATGCAAAGATCTCCCAGGTTGCACAGGCAAAGACCAGAGCAGAGCTGGCTGGGTTGGAAGGTTTGCAAGAAACACTTGCAGCTGCCTGCCTTGTGTAGCAGCAGTGACACAGGCGTGCTCTGGGAGATGGAGGGGTAGGGAATGTCACAGAATGTCACATCTGGACACAGCTCCGGGTGTGAACCTGCACAGCCCATCCCTCTGATCCTGCTAAATGCGAGTTTTCTTGGTTTCAGGAGCCAGTCCTGTCTGGTGTTGGTACATAAGGGATGGCATTGTTGTGTTCCTTCCCTGCATTTCCCTCCATGTATCACAGCAGGCAGGTGTCTGGAATTCCTGTGGGGTTCTCTTCAAGGGCTGTCAGCTGACACAGAGGAGGGGCTGTCATGGAAGCTGCAAACCACAACAAATTCACCTGTTCCTCATCTCTGAGAAACCCGGCCCTTGGAACACCTGGGGTAACTGGAGGCTCAAGAACGTTGGTTTCCAGTCTTCCCACCTGCCTTCTGCTGCTTCTGGAGACAAAGGGCTGGAGGAGATGAAGCTGTGGTTATAACTCAGTGCCACTTGTGCTGCTGCTACGTGTAGTTTTTGTTGATTCTGTGCTTACAGTCACCATTAGTGACACACATGGAGCAGTGAAAGATGCCAAAGCCAGAGCACTGCAGATGGGTGACAGCCCCTGACTGTACCTGGACAAAGAGCAGGTACTATCCTGCTACAAGAAATGAACCACACACCTGAACACAAGCTAAAGCCTCTTCCAAAATCTGTACCAGCCCCCAGAGAGCCTCCCTGGTGGAGGAGACCCAGCAACCCACAGCCCTTCCCGTAAGGACAAAGCAAACATCTCCTCCCCGCCATAAAGGACCAATTCCTTGTTTTCTGCACCAAGACACTACCTGCCCCCACTCCAACCTCATTCCCCTCCTTTTAGTTTTCCTCTGCTTTTCCTTTTACACCACAGAGTGACCAAAGCACAAGCTGATTTCACACCTTGTACCAAAGAGTGTAATTAAAGTGTTTCTGAAATCAACCTATTTCACTCTGAAGTGAAAGCAGGCTACAAATAAGTGTTCAGAAAATTGACATCGGTATTTTACCTGAGGCATAATCAGCAACACATCAGACTGCAACAATGCACTGCTGGAGGATGGAACCTCCCAAACAGCCTGTGCCTGTTTCCCACAGGAACATGTAACCTTACCTCGAAGTTCCTATGTATAAGGAATCAATAAGAGAACAATTACTCTTATAAATGAGAGACCTTTTCCCCCACCTCTTCTCCCATGGCACACAGCCTCCCTTACTGCAGCTGCTGGGAGGGCAGGCTCACAGAGATCTCATTTTCAGCCATCCCAGTGGTCTCCTCCATATCAGCAATATTGTGACAGCTTCTCAATCTACACAGATAAAATTACTCCAAACTCATTGTCTACTCCAATGGATTTTGTCTCCAGCATCTCCAGCAGCACATCATCCATGTCCTGATCACATCTCTCTATGCAGAAACTAGAATTCTGTATTCCACAGAAAACAGCTGCAGTGAGGATAAATTTGGAGTTTTATTGCAACCCCACGCTGCACTCCTGCTCTGGCAGCTGCTCCCTCCCATTCTCTCTTCCTCCCTCCCTCTCCCACAGGACGTGGCAGGGGCACACCGTGCTGTTATTGCCACGTGCTTTTGGCAGATGAATTCTGTGAGGCATCAGAGCTTGAGGAACAATGGACGTAACCCACTGGGAGTATGAAACAGAACGCTGGCAGGCAGCACTTTACCAATGTCAGCACAAGACATTGCTCACCAAAAGAAGAAGTTCTAACTGGGTTTATTCAGGAAAACTCAGGCAAAAAAAGCACAAGGAAGCATTATGCTCAATGAAAACATCTGTTTGAGTCTGGCATGGGCAGAAGGGACACTGAGCACTTCATGACAGAACAATTTATTGCAGGATACTATTGCTGTGGCATTTCATCTTGGCAAGGTTTTCTAAGGATATTAGGAAGATGTAATTAGAGGATGTTGGGGGGCCCTTCAAACCCAAAGCATTCTACAATTCTAGGTTAGTGTCAACAGGCCTGGAATGGGCACGGATATGGTGACACCAGAATGCTCTGTTTATCCACCCATTGATCCACTCTGGGCTATGCCCTGCCCATTCTTTCCAAGGCCTTCCAGTTGCAAACCCAGGCTCAATACACATTGTGAGTCAGGAAAAGAGGTTTGGTCCATTGTCCTGCTCCAGGCTCCACTGACCAAAGGCAGGACTGCCTGATGGGTACCCCAAAATGCCCTCGATTACACATTTGCATATATTCTGATCCTCTTTACCATTTCTTGACCATCTGTTTCTCTGCTCATCCCTCCTTTCCTTCATTTTAATCTTCTCCCAGAAAAACAATCAGCCTTTAATTACATCCTCCCCTTTGGTCCCAGTTTTGCTTCATTCGTAACTAAACATGGTCCTTCTGGCTGGGTTCCCTGCTCACCTGCCTCTACACGGTGTCACTTATACAGTGACCTGAGGACTTTTGTCCTATTCTGCACCACAAGGTCTCCAGAACTCAGGTTATCTCCTGCATCCCTCCCTCACAGGGTTTCCCCTGAACTACCCCTGGAATCCAGCCACTCCTACCAGCACTGTTTGAGCTTTTCTCACCTTCTCACCCTGGTACCTCCATGTGTGGCAATTCCTCGTGTTGTGTCCAGCGCTGTCTGATGTCCCGGTCAGGTTTGCTTAGTCTCAGCCCCTGTGTGAGAGAATCAAACAGGTGTTGGATTCATTACTGGTGATTCTTCTAAGACAGATCATATAATCATCACATCACACGCCCTAGTCCAGAGTTCTTCTGCAGCTCTCTTGGAGCCCCTTTAGGCACTTTTCCTTGTTTGAACAAGGGACTGGAGTGCAGGACAAGGGGAATGGCTTCCCACTGCCACAGGGCAGGGTTAGATGGGACATAAGGAAGAAATTATTCCCTGTGAGGATGGTGAGGCTCTGGCACAGAGTGCCCAGAGCTGTGGCTGCCCCATCCCTGGAAGTGTTCAAGGCCAGGCTGTCACTGCCCATGGCAGGGGGTGGGACTGAATGGTCTCGAAGGTCCCTGCAACCCAAACCATTCTAAGGTTCCATGATTCTGTGATTCTATGAATGACCCACTGGGAGCTGAATTTTCCTTCATTAACTCCAAATACAAATTACCCTTTATGCCCTCAGACACACGAATGAAGCAGAACCTGCACCTGCTTTACATGTGCGACTAAAATCACTCAAACTCCACCCAAACACGAATTGACATTGACTGTAACTTCACTGCTTCCCCGTCCTCAGAGTAAACACTACAAATACAGCTCAGCTGGCGAGGGAGCTGAGATGAGACACCACCCTTGAATCCTGGGACAGTCAGAGAATCAGAGAATCACAATTGCATGATTCAGTGATTGCAAATTACTCTAGACAGTCGTAGGAGACGCCCATCTCACCTGGTGACACCTGAACTGTCCACAAAGACAGTCCCAGTGCTGCCGTCAGATGTTTCTTAAGTTTAATTACAAAGTGGTTCCTCACTCTCACCCCAGCCAGTGGGGATGGAAACAGCTGGAACACACGGGCTCCTTTGATACTGACTGAGCCTTTCCCAGCGGATCTCCACGTTTTAAAAAAAACCTCAGTAAATTTAGAACAGACACTGCAGAAAAGTTCTAGATCTTAAAAGACTCCCAGCTGCTTAATTCCCTCAAGTTTTGCTGTATGAACAACTCCTGCACTCCAGGAGATCCAGCTGAGAAGGATTTACTCGTCAGTGCAGCCAAAGTGCCACCTGGGGTCCCTACATGAGGCTATCACAAATAACTGTGGGCTGGCACAACTTCACAGCCTTTTTCACATTACCCATTTTTCTGCTCTCTGAGGACAGGAAGGAGCAAGCAAACAGCTCCAGCCATTTTCCATGGAATAAACAACATTTACAGGAGTCAAAGTTATTTAATTTTGCTTGTTTTGGAAGACAAAAAACCTACCAACCAAACAGAAACAAGAGTTTTAGAAGGTCTTTAGTGGGCAGTGATGTTCCCAGGGCAGAGGCATAGCAGGAAACAGACATTCCTGAATGGATGTTTCCCTGTATTGTTGTCCTCATCTCAGCAATTCCCAAGTATTATGAATTTATCCATATCATAACCACAGGAAAGGAGCATCTTATTAACAGAATTAAAGGGCTAGGCAATCATTAGCTAGCCAAAGCAGCCTGAAAACTACAGAATCTTCTTTTGGGAGCAATGGGACAGGAACGGGTGACAACATTTCCCAGCAAGGGTTCACGGAACCATGGTTTGGCTTCGAGGGACCTCATAAATCAGCCAGTCCCGCCCCCTTCCCGTAGGCAGGGACACCCTTCACTGTCCCAGGTTGCTCCGAGGCCTGTCCAGCCTGGCCTTGAACACTTCTAGGGCCGGGGCAGCCACAGCTTCTCCGGGCGGAGGGGAAGCCCTGCCCGACCAGCTGTTAACCACTTCCAATCCCTCACGTGCCAGGATCACCCAGCAGGGCGCTGAGGGAAGCCACTGGATGAGTTTTTCAATTTTAACATCGCCTTGGACCCTGTCTCTCCCAGGATCCCTGCGGACGAGGCGCCCAGGGCGCAGCCGGACCACGCACCGCACACGGCGTCAGCAGCAGCCTGACGGGCCGGGCTCGGGCTCGGGCTCGGGCTCGGGCTCGGGCTCGGGCTCGCAGCGCCGGGGGATGTCAGGCCGACGGCCGTCACCGCCCCGGGGCCCGTTCCAGGCGCAGCTCTTCAACGCCTTCATGGTCGGGATGCAGGAATCCCGGTCTATTAACCAAACCGGTGGATGATCCTGAATTAGGAACAGCTGCAGCTCCCTGGAAGGCAGAGGCGCCGTTCGGAGGGACCTGGAGGGGCCGGAGGGCTGGGCGGGCACCGGCCGCGGGTGATGAACGACGACGACCGGCGTGTCTGGCACCGGGCCGGGGCCCCGGCTGTGCAGGGAAAGGAGGGACCGGCGCGGATTGGCCGGGCCGGGCCGGGCCNNNNGAGCGGGCCCCGGGAGGAGGATCCTGCAGCGGGCGGATTTAAACGGCTCCCGGGAGCTCCGGGAGCGGCTCAGGGCCCGTGCTGCGCACCGCCAGTACAAAGGTGCGGTTCTTTGCCTGCGGAAACCATTTGCCTGCAGTTGTGCTGAATTCTCATTTATTTAATAATCTTAAACCAGCATTCTGAATCAGGACCTGCTGTGCAGTGAGGCTGTTTCTGTTCAGGGAGGACAGAGGAGACACAGTGCACCTGGCTGCAGAATCTGTGTGCACGCTGCAGCAGCAGTCTGTGTGACTCTCGGCACCCCAGAGTGAGCTGAGTTGGAAGGCACCCACAGGGGCCACCGAGCCCAGCTCCTGACCCTGCACAGGCCCGGCCCCAGCACTCACACCCTGTCCCAAAGAGCACTGTCCAAACGCTTAGTGAACTCCGCCAGGCTGCTGCTGTGACCACTGCTCTGGGGAGCCCGTTCCAGTGCCCAGCCACCCTCTGGGTGAAGAACCTTTTTCTATTATCCA
>VZTH01004625.1:30645-61509 GCA_013397815.1 Aleadryas rufinucha
CCCCCTTTTCTCCAGGCTGAGCCCCCGCAGCTCCCTCAGCCGCTCCTGGTGCTGCAGACGCTTCCCCAGCTCTGTTCCCTTCTCTGGACAAGCTCCAGCCTCTCAATGTCCTTCTCTTCGTGAGGGGCCCAAACCTGTCCCCGGCCTGGAGGCAGCTCAGCAGTGCCCAGCACGGGGGGCTCACGCTGGGGTCCCTCACGCTGGGGTCCCTCACCCCGGGACCCCTCAGCCCCTGCCCGCTCCCTCCCTCCCGCCTCCCGGCCTGGCGCCTCCCCCACCCCCGCCTGAGTCACCGCCGGCCCAGCCCTCACGGCGGCGGCGGCTGCCGGGCGGGACGAGCTGGGACTTGAAAGGTGGAACAGGCGCTGCCACGCCCGGGGCTGCGGGGAATCTCGCTTAACCCTTCCCTGCCCGCGGGGCCCCGGCTCCGGGAGCGGGGACAGTGGTCGGGGTAGACAGGAGGCCAGGGATATGGGCCTCAGACCCCTTTCACGGAACCCCCAGGGACACGGGGGGCACAGTCCCGCCGCAGGGTCCCCATCCCGCCGCAGTGGAGAGGGCGCTGCCCCCACCCCCTCCTATTGCCACGGTGCCACTGCCCAGGAGCTGCTGCTCGTCTGCCCCCGACAGACCCAGAACACGAGAAGTGCCCGAAGAAGCCCAGATCCCCCTTCCTGGGAGCCCAGGCTACGACCGAACTGGGGCCAGCGCCCAGGGGCCCTGCCCGGGGCTGGGGGCCGAGGTCTGTGCCCGGGGCTGTGGTGGGGGTCCATGTCAAGGGCCGGGACAGGACAGGGGCTGCGGCCCGGCCCTGCCCCGCTCCCAGTCCCGAGCTGGTCTGACAGGCTCGGGGCAGACGGGAAGGGAGAGGCCTCCGGCGGCTCAGGAATGCGCAGCCCTTATCTCTGGCTCCCTGCGCGCCTGGGGAGGGAACAGCTCTCCAGAGTTTGCCTTTCTCTCGCTCTTACTCACCCCCGCTCTGCCCTGGGTGGAGCCTCGCTCGCCTGGCTCCCAGGTGAATCAGGTTGCAGGCACGTCCAAGTGAGCAGAGAGTGACCCACCACCTGCCCCAGCTCACCTGGGAAGGTAGAGAAGGGCGGGGACCTCGTGGGTACCTGCATGGCCGCCGGAGCCAGAGAGTGACCCACCACCTACCCACCACTTGCCCGGCTTCCCTGGGAAGGTAGGAGAAGGGCAGATACCCCCTGGGGTACCTGCATGGCTGCGTGAGGTGGAGGGCAAGGGCTAGGGAGGGCCTATCCTGCTCCTCTGCACAGGGCTGAGCACCCGGCATTTGGGACAGGGAATTCTGCAGGTAATCCATGGGCAGGAGATTGCTGGTTCTACACAGGAAGGCTCCAGTGGCAGGAGCTCCCAGTCACGCCATGATGGGGAGAAGGGAGAGAGATAGGAGGAGACGGAAGAGGCAAGGGGGGAGAGGGAATGTCCCAGCACTGGCAGCAGCGATTGGGGATGATGAGGGAAGGGATCCAGAATGTCCCAGTTCTGGCAGCAGGGATTGGGGATGATGACGGAAAGAATGGACCCAGAATGTCACAGTGCAGGCAACCAGGACTGGAGAGGGTGAGAGAAGGGACCTGGAATGTCCCAGGTATATGTCAGGGATGGCAAGGGAAGGGACCCTTCTGTCCTTAGATCAAAACTGCTTATCAAACACTTCATACAATTGTGTCCTGTCCCCTTGGAGAAATCCCTAAGGAGCGGATATTCCCCAAGTCAGCCTCATTCTTTGGGAAGAGTCTTGCAGCCTGACTGATCTCCCCATAACAGAGCCCAAGCTGGCCTCCTCTTTGGATCGGGAACACTGTAGGGCTGTGTGGTTAGGAGACTGGGACAGAGGGGATGTCACCCCCGATATGCTGTGAGGGCCAAGGTCTGCAGTGGGCAAGGAGCTGGGAAGCAGCTCCCGAGGCCCCTGCATTCCACACGCATGGATTGGGTGTGCAGCCGAGTGCTGACACGGCCCACGAGCCCTGACACAGTCGTGCACGTACAGGCAGGAGCATGGACAGATGCGTGTGGACAGGCGTGCACAGGCACACGTGCTGGCACTCGCCGAGTTTTCCATAGGTGTGAGCCTGACAGACCTCGGGATTTGTGTGTGAGGAGAGGAAGGGGATGGTTCCGTGTTGCTCACTCTAAATTGCCCGAGGTCAATAGGGGTCAATTATGGATCTCACCTGGCCTGAGGATTGGGTTCTCCATCTCCTAGAACAGTTAGAAAGGGAAGAGGCACCTGTGAAGGAACAGAAGGACTGATCACATCCTTCTACTGCTGAAAACATCTAATTTGTGGAAGCTGCAATAAGCTCAGCTGCAAGAGAGGCCAAAACTAGGTCAGTAACAGCAAACTATCCCAAACCAGAGCAGTGACAGTGACAGCAGTGCCAGACACTGGTTTCCAGTTCCCTCTGCATATGTTGTCCCTGGATCAAGAGGCAGGAGAGCACAGTGTGTCCCAGCCCCATTAGATGGACACACAGGAGCTACAGTTTAGGGAGAGAAAGTTGTTTTCATTTTGGTCTCACTCCCATTTACCTAAGGGGCTTTATAGTTGCATTTGAGGGGTAAAAAGAGAGTTGGGTTTGCTGTGACCTGGCAGTAGGAGTATTCTGAGGGGGGAAAAAAGTCTTGCTCTTCATATGGTTTAGGGGAAATTGCATGCCAAAGGAAAAAGTTGTTGTTCCCCCATTCCTCAAAGGTTCAAGGCCAGGCTGGATGGGGCTGGGAGCAACCTGGTCTATTGGAAGATGTCCCTGCCCATGGCAGAAGGGTGAAACAAGATGGGTTTGAAGGTCCTTTCCAACTCAAACTAGTCTCTGATTCTGAGATTCTATAAATGTGGAAATGTCTGTATGCTTGTGCCAGAGCAGGGTCGTGGCTCAGCACAGATTCACCCATGTTCTAGACATAATTTTTCTGGCAATCACAACTTTCCAGGCAATTGAAATTCACCTCCAAACCCTGCAGGATTGGAATTCTTTGCATTTTACAGTTACATGGGTCACGTCTGGACTGCTTATCAGGCCCCATATGCTAGATTTTTGTAGTCTTGAAGAGAAGATTGATGAGTGCATTTCTAAAATCAGTGTGTGTGAAGTAAAAGTCAAAGCCAGCACATGGTTCTTCTTCTCCAAATTAGACTTTACACTGTCCTCTTTTTTAAAATTCTCTGTTTTAGACTTCCTTATACTTGCTACCTTTTGAATAAAAACCCAGGGAAAGAGATTGGCTGAAGAACAGTGAATGTGGCATGAGCATTGCTATCGTAGATGTGGCACTTGGGATATGGGTTAATGGTGGCCTTGGCAGTGCTGGGAGAGCGGTTGGACTCGAGGGTCTCAGAGGGCTTTTCCAACCCAGAGGATTCCATGATTATTCAGATAATCTGCTAAGAGACACCTTTTGCACACAGGATGACATTTCATTTCCAGCTGCTGTAAACATCTGGTTTTGTGCTGGTGACTCCCCACAGCTCAGATTTCCCTGTCCATTCTGTACCCTTGTTGCACGGGACAATTAAGGCTGACATGTTCACATGCTGCCACTCTGGGACACTTTGACAGGTGTCTCAGTAACCACTTCACAAAGAAAATTACAACATGTAATTCTTCTGCCACTTTTCCCTTCCTCTGGCCTGCAGAAAGATCCCCTGGATATTCTGAATGTCTGGCCACTTTCCTGATTCTCCAGCAAAGAATGTTCAGTGGGATCCCTTGCCCTAGTAAGCAGAGATGAGTGAGAGTCCAGTGGGTGCTGGAGGTGCAGACCAGGCTCCCAGTTCCACTCTGCCACAAGCCTGTAGCATTCAGGGCATTCACTACTCACCAGAGACACAGAAAGAGTTCATGGAGCCATTTATCAGGGTCAGCTGCCCCAGGTATGAACATGGAAAGCGCAGCTGCAGTCTCTGGAAGCTCAGTGAATAATTGATTAATTGAAGCAATTTCTCATCTGATGGCCAAAACTTCTGAAGTGAAACTCCCGGACTGCAGCAGGCAGACGTTCTATCTTTTTTTTAATGATGACTGAGATCCATATAAGACCATCTAGAGTAAAAAATGGGGTGACATTCACTCACATGATTAACATGGAGTGATCAGCTGGTCAGATGACCAGAGGAGAAGGTCTGGGGGCATTATGTGGCATTGTAACAGGAATAACAAATTCCAACCAGAAATTTTGACAGTAACGCAGGCTTTGAGCCTACTGCCTGAAGAGGACATTGAGAAAGAGAACATGGTAAGACTCAGCAGGAAATGTGGAGAAGAGAATGGAAAGAGAAAAAATTAGAAATAGGATTTGGCAGAGGCAGTTGTAGCTAAAAAAGCGTCTAATCCAGGTTATTGCCCACATTTCAGTGTCCTGTTCTGAGGGATGTGCCTGAGCTGTGCTTGGTGAGCAGAGCAGTTCATGGGAAGGTGTCCAGCATCCATTATCACGCAGTCAGGGAATGGTTTGGGTTGGAAGGGACCTTCAAGACAATCTCATCCCACCTGTCTGCCACGGGCAGGGACACCTTCCACTAGCCCAGGTTGCTCCAAGCCCTGTCCAACGTGGCCTTGGACACTGCCAGGGATGGGGCAGCCACAGCTGCTCTGGGCAGCTTCCTCTTTGTCCCAGCTCTTGTTCGATCCCATGGCCACGTGTTCTGGCCAGTGTAGGAGATTCTGGGCTACACTTCAAAACTACATATGCTGCACACTGTGAGACTGGCAAGTAAGAGGCCTTAACCTGAGAGATCCTTTTCAGGAGAAGTCCAACCCTTAGGACAGAAAATGGGCACATGCAGGAGCAGCTTCTGGAGAGGATGAGCATGTCCTGCTGTTCATACAGGTTCTTCCTCTGCAGCAAGATCAGAAGGTACTGGCTTGTCCTTCCATCACACAGTGCAGAATTAAAAACTCCACACCTTAAACCATATTCCAGGAGACAGGTCCCTTCCCAGATCATTTACCAAGTACAACATTTTCTTGAGAACAAACTAACACTTTCCATGTCTCATTGTCACTATGTCTGCTGCAGTCATTTTCCCTCAGGCATTGCTGTCCTCTCCTAAACCCAACCCTCCCAGAACATCAGCAGTCTGTTTGCATAGGATCTTTCCTATTTTTTTGAGGCCAAATATTTTCTTTTAAATAATTGATTTGTAAACTTTGTGTATTGAGACATTTTGGAAACATGAATTTTTTTCACAGCCCACCCTAAGACATGTCAGTGCTACCACTGAATGTGGTGTACAGGCCAGGTGGGGCGCATCACAGGCATCAAAACTGCTTTGATTCATTTCTTGCCCACGGTTTGGAAGTCCTTCAAGTGTTGATAGCACAGAGGGGTTTGTGGCTGGCTGTGCTGAGTGTGGGCTAAAGAATAGTCTGTCTGTGCTGCCTTTGTTTTCTTGGTGGTATCCAGGGCAGTGAAAAGATGAGGTGGTTAAGCCCAGGAACTTGTGCCTGTATTTGCCCATAAGGGGTCTGGGGAGCAGATTGCATCTTCCCAGCCCTTTCCAGACTCAGGGATCCAGCCCTGCTTCCTCCCAGGCAGTTCCTTCCTCGGTGCCTACAGGCCTTCGGCAGCCTCAGCTCCTGGGAGTGTCCCAAAGCAGCGGAGCAGGTCCAGCCAGGGAAGGGATCACCTGAGCGAGGCAGCCTGGGAACTGGCTGTGCAGGCAGAACACGTAACAACAAGCACTGGAGTCAGCACCAGGGAGGCAGATGGAGCCAGCCCCAGGTGCTGAGGCATCAGCAGGGCTGGCACCAGGCACAGCAGATGAGAGGGAAAGGGAACACTGAGCCGGTTCCCTTTTGCTTAGACTGGGCAAACGCAGTCCAGCACCCTTGATTCACACCTGGCACAAAGGCTCTGGAGAAAAGCAGGTCCTTTTCTATATTTATTTTAATCTGTAGGGCTTTGTGGTGATCACAGCATGGCTGAAACTGTGATTTTCTGCTGCTCTGTTAGGAAAAAACCAGTAAAAGTCTGTTGAAAGGGAACAGAATATGGATAGGCACCAACTGCTGCCCAAGTCAACAGGTTTGTGTTTTTTCCCAGTTTCTGCTCTTACAGTGAATCCAAAGGTAAAGGGACAGTTTTTACCCCCACCTTTATCTGTCAGCCACTTTTCCTTACATTAAATATTCCATATGGCTGAGTGTTTTTCTGTGTGGAGGAATCTGCAGGCTGTGATCACATCTGACTCTTTCCTTTATTAAGGGGGTCAGACAGCTTTTGGGAATCACAAAACCAAATGCGTGTGACAGATACCACAGCCAGTAAAGTCACTTCCATTTAGACCAGTGGGAACAGGGGCAGCTCTCAGGCCAAGCCAAAGGGAAATTTCCTTGGAGACTCCCTCCTCACCCCGCCTTGATCATAGCACAGGGATGGCTGAGACCTGCATGCTCCTTCCTTTCTTTCCTTTCCACCTGTTCCTCTCCTTCTGATGTTTTTTTGGCCGAGGCGGGGAGTGCCTCCATTGGGACTCCCCGTGCACGGGCGCAGCAGCAGCAGCCAGTGCAGTGTCTGGCACAGCCCCGGCAGACGGGCGGAGGAGAACTGAATCCTGCCTCTCATCAGCCCTTTCTATCAGCCTTCATCTCCCACTTGTTAAGTTTCCAACAAGCTGCTTCGTGCTCTCCTTTATCCAGTGCCCCCGAGCATGGGAGGAGTTACTGCAAACAGCCGCAGAGCTGCCTTCTGTTCTCCTGCAGCTTCCTCCTGCAGAACCCAACCACCAGCCCAGGTTAGTGTGTGAGGGAGAGTGCCAACAGTACTCACACTGCCTTCTTTCTGCGGGATTCTTGGGGCTTCCTGTGCAGGGCCAGGATTTGACTTGATGGTCCTTGTGTGTCCCTTCCAACTCAGGACATTCTGTGGTTTTTTCCACACCATTCTGTGTACCTGTCTGTGCTCATCCTTGTCCCAGCCATTGTATTAGGAGAAGGATTTCTTGGGGAGGAACTAAGGTTTGCAGGTTTGGTTCTAAAGGTTCTGATCATGAATGATGATACTACTGAATTTATGGACATAATTTCATGGAATGATCACTTAGGATAGTGGAGAGGTGCATGAAATGCCAAATAATGGTACCAGACTTCTAGAATATGTGAAGAAGTGACACACAGGAGTGGGCTGGAACCCCGCTGCTCTGGAAACAGGCTGGGACAGCTGAGGGTGTTCAGCCTGGAGAAGAGAAGGCTCTGGGGACACCTTAGAGCCCCTTCCAGTGCATGAAGGGGCTCCAGGAGAGCTGGAGGGGGACTTTGAACGAGGGCCTGGAGTGACAGGACAAGAGGGAATGCCAAAGGGCAGGGTTTGGATGGGATGTTGGGAAGGAATCATGGAATGTTTTGGGTTGGAAGGACCTTAAAGCTCATCCAGTCCCACGCCCCTGCCATGGGCAGGGACACCTTCCACTAGACCAGGTTGTTCCAAGCCCTGTCCAACCTGGCTTTGAGCACTGCCAGGGATGGGGCAGCCACAGCTTCTCTGGGCAACTGGTGCCAGGGCCTCCCCACCCTCACAGGGAAGAGTGTGTCCCCAGTATGTGATTCATCCTCCTGTCAAAGTTGCCTCCCATCCTCTACTAAATTCCAGTATAAAGCATTGACAGTCCCAAGCAGGATCTTGGTAGGATGGATTGTGTGACAGGGTAAGGGGGAATCTCAGAGTTAAAACAATTGAGGTCTGAGCACTGAGGCTTTAGCAGTCTGATTTGTTAATGTCTGGGAGAAAAATTAAGAGAGTATTTGGCCAAACATGAGCATGTCTGTTAGAAGATGAATCCTATTCCATATTTTAATATTTTTCACTTATTTTCCATCACCTGTAAGGGGGTGCAGATAGGCACATTATACATATGCATTTGGTCACTGACCCTTGAGGAGTAATCCTGGTTCTGAAACTCGGGGTTTTTGGGACATTGGAGGTGCCTTTGGGCATCTAAAGCACAGCAGGTGTGACACCAGCCCTGCAGAGACTCACAGCCTCCTCGGCAGCTGCTGGAGACCAGGCCAGGTACCTTCGGGCATCCCAAGTGACATGGAGCGCCTCTGTGTGAGCACCTCAATTGCTGCCCTGGCTATGGTTTGTTTGCACTTTATTTATAATGACTTTCCCAAGACCTAAGGGCTCGGTGATGGGAAGAAGTAGATTTCCCCCCTTGCTGCCTAATTTATCTTCTGGAATTTTTCTTTCCTCGAAGCACCAGGGCCTTGGCCACAGGATCAGTGGGGATGTTGCCAGTGTGCTCAGTGGTCTGAAGGATGTCTCAGGTCCTGTATTGGTGTGTTCTGCTCAAAAAATCCAGCTTAAAACAATTGCTGGAATTTTTTCCCAGGTCATATTGGCAGGATGTAGCAGGATTCCTTTCCTTTCCTGTCCAATACTGGGGCAGTTCTCTCCCACTTTTCCTGGGAAGCTTTTCCTCATAAAATTGTGGCTACCAAAGGCACGGAGGACATTGGTGATGTGCTTGAGCTTTCCTGTTCTCTTCTGGAGGTGCACTGCAGACTAAGGGACTTCAGGGCCTTAGTTTTCCAATATTGTCATGAAAACTGAAGGAGGGATGTTCAGGGGTCCCCTCTGGCTGAGCACACATCACACATCTGCTCACAGCTGCAGGTGCTGGGTTGACATGAGCTCTTCTCCACCTGTACCCACTGACAGTTCAGTGCCTGAGCTGTAACTGGACACAGAGTATCTTGTTACCCATTTTAAAGAATATTTTATTACCCATTATAAAGACCCCCAAGCGAATTACCATACCCTATTCTTTTTAGCATCCTCATTTTTCCCTCGATTCCTCATTACTTGTGTCAGAAGATTTTGTAAACTGGGACCAGCAATTAAAATAAAATTAAATTCCTAATTAAATAAAATAAGCGTATATGTAAGTAAAATTCTCTATTCTTCAGTAGTTACAGGCTGGAAATCTGCATTTGGGGTATTTTTAGTTTGTGACTCAGTTTCTTTGACAGTTGTGAGGGTTCAGAATTCCAAAAATACAACATTTGTCTTTTTCTGTGACTTTTTTCAAAAGTCAGCATTTGTTAACTTTTCTGTGGTGAAAGAAGCTGCAAGAAATAGATTTGCAGGTGAAGCTCAAACAAGGAGCCAACCCCTTCTTGGAGTCACAGAATCACAGAGTGAGCTGAGTTGGAAGGGGCCACAGGGATCATCGAGTCCAACTCCTGGCCCTGCACAGGACCATCCCCAAGAGTCCCCCCATGTGCCCGAGAGTGTTGTCCAAATGCTTTTTGAACTCTGCCAGGGAGCCCGTTCCAGTGCCCAGCCACCCTCTGGGTGAAGAACCCTTTTCTGTATCCAATCTAGCCCTGCCCTGATCCAGCTCCAGCTGTTCCCTCAGGTCCTGTCACTGGTCACCACAGAGAAGAGATCTGTGTCTGCTCCTCCTCTTCCTCTCATGAGGAAGCTGTGGAGTGCAATGAGGTCTCCCCTCAGTCTCCTCCAGGTTGTTCTAGGTGCCCCTGATCGAGGAGAATCCTGCCATCAGGGAAGAGTACTAATAACTGATGTGTGTCCACTCTCCTGTCCCTCTGAGGGGAAACCTGACGTGGTGTTCCCTGAACTCCTGTTAAAAGGAACCAAGGCGTAAAGCATGGAATGCCCTAAAAAATACATGGAATACACAGTTCTGGAGTAAAAAAATAACAAGGCAATGCAGCACACTAAGTAATCCATCTCCTCTTTCCTGAGGCATGTGAACTGGTCCTTCACCAAATCCAGGCTTGCACTGGGATAATGGACACACATGGAATGGATCAAGACTAGTTAAGAGAGAAGTGAAAAGATAGGAGTTTAAAAGCCAGTTCTGTCTTAGAAACCCCCCTCTAATATCAGCCAGAAATGGTATGTGATTGCTTCAGTGTGATTTGGAGAGGACTTGCTTTCCAAATATTGGGTGACTTGATGCAGAACTGGAGAACCAGCCTGGCAGTCAGCAGCTTCATGACACCAAATCTGACCCAGTGCCTCAGGGCTCTGCCAGCTGCAGACAGGTGATCCCAGGAGCTGGAACAGACCAAAACAGAATTAAAAAAAAATCCATGAACTAAGTGCAGAATCCATCTGAGTTCAGCAAGATGGGCTGTAGCAGGAGAGATTTTAGTTAATTCCTTGACCTGAACTCAGTTCACCAAAGTGACCAAAGGTCATAAATAACCTTTGGGGTTCCAGGTAATTTCTTCCCTTCTGCTTTACCTGACAGGGAAGGATTTTGGAAGATTAATGGAGTATCTGTAATTTTGTGTGTGTGTGTATATATATATATGTATGTGTGTATAGCTATTTTTTTTTTTTTTCACTTCTTTGTATAAACCAGCATTTTTCATGCAAACTGAGAATTCATCAGCATGGTATTGTTCTTGTTGCAACCCAGGGAATTAAAGGATGCCAACCATTAATGGAATCATGGAAGCACAAGATGGTTTGGGTTGGAAGGGAGCTTAAATCTCATCCTGTTCCTGCCCTGGGCAGGGACACCTTCCTCTAGACCAGGTGGCTCCAAGCCATGGAACACGTGCAGAGCTGGGGCAGACACTTATGGTGGCATAAACACAACTTCTGGTTTTTATTTCACAGTTCTGAGTCGTGGAGGAAATAACTCCCCCACACAGACACACGAAGTTACTGAGTGTGAGTACAGAAGGTGAGGGTCGCTGCTGTGCAGAGTTTTCCAGGCCCCCTCCAAACATCCCTTGCAGGCTCTCCCTGAACATCCCTGCCAGGCCAGCAACCCACCCCCACTGCTGTGTTCAGTGGTTACTTTGGCTTCAGACTCTGAACTAATGTCAGAGTGCTTTGAGCAATTTGTGGATCAGTCAGATATTACTGTTGTGGTACAACAAACTTTTTTTTCGAAAATGGGTTAAAATCAGATTTGTCTATAGTCTCAAATAATTGGTCCCCTATAGACAATTATCAAATATTGCATGTGAGCCCCTTCAGCTCTGTTTTTTCTCAGCATGAGGAGACTGGAGAAGTGATCACATCCCTTGTTTTTTATTTCTTCATTCATCTCATGAAGACTTCTCTGCCTTCTGACAGTGTTACACCAGCAGGACATCCCTATACTCACCTGCAGTCATGCACCTCCTGCTTCTGTTCATGTGCTGAGGTGGTTGTAACACCCGATTTGTGAGGATCCAGAGGATGCCTTTGTATTCAGGCATGCGCTTTTGGTTTTGGGGCCACATTACACACAGTAAATAACTTCTGTAGCATTTGGAAATTAATTTTAATGGAGTGTAGATAATAACCACCTACAGCTTTGCTCTTGACTTTAAAACAAATGATAAATTTAAGCTTAGTAACCAGCAGCCTAAAAGAGAAAGTCTGGCATTCTGTTAGATGCATGGGCCTTGCTTATCCCAGGACTGTGTGGTGGATTTGTTCCTTATTTTGGCCCAAAACAGTTAACTTTGTGAATGTAATGGTTAAGTGACTCACACCTTTGCCTAATTTTAGGCTCCCATGCCTTTGGATTGAACTTTCTCCAGCATTGCTCCATGTGCTTTTAATCTGTTCCCTTTGCCTTTGCTCTGTGAGGAAGATGTGTTGCTGTCATGACACCACTCTCATGGATGTTTTTTCTTTCCCTCCAGCTTTCCCTCCCCTCATGGCTCGTCGGTCCCAAAGCTCCTCACAGGGGGACAACCCCCTCGACCCCAACTACCTTCCCCCCCACTACAAGGAGTACTACCGCCTGGCACTGGATGTGCTCACAGAGGAGGGCAGGGAGAGTTACCAGCGCTTCCTGGCAGAGGAGGCGGCCCCCGATTTCCTCTGTGGCTCGGAGGTAGATCACATAATCCAGAACCTCCAGAAGCCCCAGTACGCCAACCAGGAGGGCAGCACGGACACCGCGGGGGACAATGACATGGACGGCTCCTCCGGGACTTACTGGCCCATGAACTCGGATCTTGCCGTTCCTGAGCTTGACCTGGGCTGGCCGATGGTCTTTGGGTTCAGGGGAACCGAGGTGACCACGCTGGTGCAGCCACCCCCGCCAGACAACCCCAGCATTAAGGAGGAGGCTCGCAGGATGATTCGAGCAGCTCAGCAGGTGAGAGAGGGAGAGCCCAGCTAGAGCAGAGGTACAATCACATGTGTGCCAGAGAAGCATCAGAACAGAGAATCGTAATGGATTGGTTTGAGTCAGAGGGACCTTAAAACTCATTCAGTTCCCCCCTGTGTGCCATGGGCAGGGACACCTTCCACTAGCCCATGCTGCTCCAAGCCCAGTCCAACCTGGTCTTGGACACTTCCAGGGATCCAGGGGCAGCCACAGCTTCTCTGGGCACCCTGTGCCAGGGCCTCACCACCCTCACAGGGAACAATTTCTTCCCTATATCTCATCCAACTCTGCCCTCTGGCAGTGTAAAGCCACTCCCCCTTGTGTTGTCACTCCAGACCCTTGTCCCAAGTCCCTCTTGAGCTCTCTGGGAGCCACTTTAGGCACTGGAAGGGGCTATAAGCTTTCCCTGGAGCCTTCTCTTCTCCAGGCTGAACAACATGAGGTCCTCTGCCACTTCCCTTAAGTTTGCTTCCAGAACCTGACAAAGGAGCAGGATGATTCAAATCCACCACTGACTGCACCAAAGCTTGTCTCTGCTCTGCTCTCATGGCACGGTGTCCAAGGCCACAGTAAAATACACCAAGAGTTCACAGAATTTCAAACCAGTTGAGATTGGAAGGGGCCTCTGGAGCTGGTCCTGTCCAGCCCCCCTGCTCAGAGGAGGTCGATTAGAGAGCGTTACTCAAGCTGTGTCCTTGAGCATCTCCAAGGGTGGAGACTAAACCTTTCTGGACAGCCTGCTCCCATGTTCGTGGTCTCCTTACAGTCCCAGAGGCTTTCCTGTAACTGAACTGTAATTTCATGTGTTTCAGTTTGTGTCTTGTGCTCTCCCTGGGCACCACTGAGAAGAGTTTGGCTCCTCCTTCCTTATGTCCTTTCCATCAAGTATTTATACTCACGGAGCTGGGAAGGACAGGAAGGTAGACCTGTGAAGCTGCTCCCCAAATAATCAGCACATGGATGCAGCTGAATAGTGGCTGCCTGAATGTTGGCCAGGAAGTTACCTAAAAATGGCACATGGGTGTTGGAGTGGCAGGAGCAGCTCCATACACCATCCAGTGTGATTACATGGCCAAAAAATTCATGGAATCATTGGATTGATGAGTCGGGGAACACCCAGGGAAGTTTCCCCTCTCTTGCATATACAGAACATGCACCTTCCTGGACAGAAATTCTCTTTCCAGTTTGGGGCTCACAGTGCTTAATGGAACCTTTAATTGGGATGTTTCCTGTTCCAAAAGGAAATTGGAATGAAAGTTCCTGTTTCAAAAGGAAGCTGAGATGGGGACAGTGCAGCTTTGGGGTGTGAGAAGCTGGGAAACATGGTTGGTCAGGGCATGAGCCAGCACAGGTGGCTGATGTGTCCCTGCATCCCTTCCCCAGGTGGTGGCCATTGTGATGGACATTTTCACGGATGTGGATCTGCTGTTTGAGGTGCTGGATGCTGCTTCTCGCCGAGTGCCTGTCTACATCCTGCTGGATGAAATGAACTCCCAGCTTTTCCTCGATACAGCTGCCAAGTGCAGAGTCAACCTGAACTACGTGGAGGTGAGCAAAGACCTGCCCTGCCCGATTCGTGTCCTAAGGGGGCTGTCTCCTGGGACACAGAGGGCTAGCACGGCAGGAAACACCTGAGAAAGGAGAGAACAGGCTGTAGCCTGGTGAAAGATGAGTGTGAAGAAAGTGAGGAGAGCTGGCACAACATGGGGTGAAGGCTGAAGACGTGCTGAGAAAGGGGTTTGTACACCGGTGTGTCTGCAGGCAGAATCACTGGAGCGGGAGGATAATCCTGGTGGCAGGATGGAGATTAAAAGGAGACAGGGAAGGAGGGGCAGGGGAGGGAACGAGGGTCCCATCTGAATCAGTGCCTTTCTGGTTTGCAGTTCCTGAGGGTGAGGACAGTGTCTGGCCCAACCTACTACTGCCGCACGGGGATGTCCTTCAAAGGGCACCTGAAGGAGAAGTTCCTGCTGGTGGACTGCATGGTGGTGCTGAGTGGCAACTACAGGTAAGGAGCCCTGCCGTGGTACCTGGCCAGTTCAGAGAGAGAGACACTCGTGCTTTGGGCAAGGGGCTGGCTGCAGAGGTGCTCAGCTTCCCATCTGATCCATTCCAGAGAGAATTTGCCATAGCATAAGGAGTGTAAGATTTTCATCTTAGTCTGGACCAAATGAACTTTGACCTTCACTCACAGAATCATCAAATCACAGAATGGTTTGTGTGGGAAGGGACTTTAAAGCTCATCTTGTTCCACCCCCACACCCCCACGTGGGCAGGGACACCTTCCCCTGTCCCAGGTTGCTCCAAGCCCTGTCCAACCTGGCCTTGGACACTTCCAGGGATCCAGGGGCAGCCACAGCTTCTCTGGGCAACAGAGAAGTGGATGGTTTTAGTGGTGGGTAGTTTTAGTTAGGATTGAGATCAACCATTAACACATTACCATCCTTTTGGGAATAACAATCTTCCCAGCTGAGGTGTTCATTTTTGGCAGAGTAAATGTTTTTAGTGAGTTCCTGTAGAAGAATTTCTCCTTCACGTATTAAAAGGGTGATGGGATAAACACCTATCATGCTTTAAGAATGTAATCATAAAATCACAGAATGGTTTGGGTTGGACAGACCCTAAAGCTTATATGGTTTCTCCCCCTGCTGTTGGCAGGGAGACCTTCTACTAGACCAGGCTGCTCAAAGCCTACCATGAGTTGCTTCTCATGATAGAAGATATGCAAATAGAATTAAGGGTATTTTAAAATGCAGTATATGAAGAAAAAAGTTATAAGAATCTGATTAAAGTGCACATTCCTTGAAAATAACATTCCACTTCAGGTTTTTTTCCTGATGTTTGGAAAGGATTACTCACACTTGATGCTGTACCAAACAACCGTTCTGATTGGATCATTTTTTGTTTACGAGAGCATCAAGTTAATTGTTCAGGACTACTTCTGCCACACTCTCATGTGCTTTGGACTTTCAAATATTGTATCATTTCTGAAGTGGGAAGTTGTGGAAGTGTTCAAGATGAGGTTCGACGAGGCTTGGAGCAACCAGGGCTAGTGGAAGGCATCCCTACCCATGGCAGGGGGGTGAAACAAGATGTGACCCTTCCAACCCAAACCAGTCTAGGATTCTGAGAGACAGGCTGGTGAGTTGGTAAAGCAGCATTCTGGCACTTCCACATGGATATCAGGGACAAAAGTTTCGCTCACTGAAGGACACTGAGCAGCAATTTTTCAGGAAAAGTACTCCATTTTGCAGTGGAGGTAGATACACTACTAAAGAAGTCCTTGAGCTCAGACAACCCCAAACCAGGCTTCCTTCATATTAAGAACTAAAAAAATCTGTGGGGGGAAAAAAAAAAAAGACAGTAATTCTAAGGCTTTTGGTTAACCCCAGCAGGCNAAGAAGTCCTTGAGCTCAGACAACCCCAAACCAGGCTTCCTTCACATTAAGAACTAAAAAAATCTGTGGGGGGAATAAAAAAAGACAGTAATTCTAAGGCTTTTGGTTAACCCCAGCAGGCAGCCAGGCCTCACAAAAGTGTCCCTCATGATTCCCAGCAGGATGTAATAGAGAACCCTAAAGGTGAGAACACTCCAGGGCTGTGACACAGTTTAACAGCTACAGCAAACCTGTACACACAGGCAAGGCAAAATAAGGGATCCCTTCCCTGCTTCCCATTGGTCAGCAGATGGGGGAAAAAAAAGCAGAGCTTGACTTGGGAAGATGAATGCCACAACACTGAACATCTTCCTCCCTCATTTCCAGCTCAGCTCCTTCTGTTCAGTCCCTCTCAGACGGTGTGGGTGGAAAGGTTGTGCCACCCCAGGAGTAAGATCCTGGATCTGTCTTTTCGGAGGTGCCTGTCAGTACATCTCCCCAGCCTTTGGGGTCCCGGGACTGGTGTCACCTGCCAGGTTCTGAGGGTACACGCTGACTGTTGTCCAGGTCATTACTGACAGTGTTAAAGACAGGAACATCGCTCCACATAAGGATTATCATCAGCTCGCACTCTGCGTGACACAACTGACTGGCTTTTTAGAGCAGAAATCATCTATTGCCTTGTGAAATTCTCTGCAAAGATGTGATCCCAAATCAATCTGTAACTGTGAGGTTTATGAACAATCACAGAGGATTGTACAGTAACAAGTAGCTGCAGGGGAATTTTCTACCGTTATTTTGCCCTATTTCTGCCCGAGCAGAAAATTTAGAATTTGCTTCAGGTGAGCAAGTGCTTTAGAGAAAACAGGTACAGCTGAGTTACTTGATGGTAATGCCCTCCATCACTTCTGTTCTCTCTGTAGTTTCATGTGGTCCTTTGAGAAGATTCACAGGAGCATTGCACACATCTTCCAGGGCGAGCTGGTGGCCAGCTTTGATGAAGAATTCCGCATTTTGTTTGCACAGTCGGAACCTCTCGTTCCTCCAGCCAACGTCTTGGCAAAGGCAGAGAACACGTTCGCCATGGCTCCCTTTGGCAATAACATGCCTTTCTTTCCCAAAAAAGGCCCCCTGATGTTCCAGAGGGATGACAGTCTCTTCCCCTCCTTCATGGACAGAGTGGATCCGGACAGGTACTTCCTCTCCAATTTTCGACGGGACGACATGCTGCGGCACACCGTGGAGGGCTCAGCCATGCGGATGTATAAAAAGGTGGAAATGGAGAACTCCCAGATGGATCCGGTCAGGGGTTTCCTCCGTTCCAAGCAGCTGGAGTTGGACGCTTTTAAGAGACACAGTTTTGCAGAAGGAACGTTTGAAAATTTTGCTTCTGCCAAGCAGTACACCCGGCAGATGTTCATGAACAACATGGACGACTTCAAAATCCAATCCAGTCATTTCCAGAAGGACCAGTTCTACCAGTACCAGTTTGAACATCCCCATCTTTCTGGCAGACCTCAGGGACTCTTTGAGAGGATTCGAGGGGGGAGGCCGGGATTCAATGAACTGGAAGACTACGGAGAGGGACCCCGATACCCTGAGCTGGAACCCAGTTTCCCACAAGAAGGTTTCCCCTTACGGCTGGATTATGTACCCTCAAATTCTTCCAGGGAGGTGAGACATGGCTCTGACCAGCTGAACCCTGCGGGCAATGGCCCCATGGGAATGATGTTACGGAGGCAGAATATAGGACAGAAATTCATTTGCCAAACTTCTCCCACGCAGAAGCAGAGCCTGGAGCAGCGCCTGTTCCTACAGGACAAGGATGAAGACCAGGATGACGACAAGAGCACGCAGGAAAACAGAACAGGGTTACGGAACTGGAGGATTTCTTCGTACCTCAGTGCGTACCAGTCTGAACCAGATGAAGGGCTCCCGATGCCGATGGAGTCCGAGGCATACAACGATGCTCTTGGGGATCCCCTCACAAAGCACCCCACTGACCTCGTCCCAGCCTTCAAATCCCCCACGCCTTTCAGCAGCAAGCCACTGGGAATTGACAGTGCCAAGGAATCTGCAGATCCTGATAGAGCAGGTGAAGAAACCTCAATAATGAAACCAGACGCCTTCAGGTCCAGGATAAATCCCTTGATCCAGAGGAGCTCCAGGCTCAGGTCCTCTCTGATTTTCAGTGCTGCCAAATTAGATCAGCCCAACACCACAATAGAAAAGGTGCAGATGATCCAAAAAGAGCAAATGTCCAGTGAGTTAACAAAGGACAATGAAACCATCAAGACAGCTGCCTCCTCCAAAGTGGCTGAGCTGCTGGAGAAGTACAAGGCAGTGGGCAAGGACATGGAACGGGGCACAGTCACCCACACCAAAGCTGTTTCAGGTTACCTACAGGAGGAATCACAAAATACGGAGAAGAAATGTACCAAGTCTGTGCAGTATAAGATTCTGGAGAGCAGGGTGCTGGACTCCAAAGACTCCTGCAGTACTTACAAAATGCATGGAGAGTTGGACAGAGCATTTGGAATGGCCTCATCCACCCCCCAGCTTGGGGACGCTTTGAGTAAAGATCCCCTGGCACACCTTGGCACTAAGGTGGACAAGCTGTCATCCCGGTTTTACCCCATCGAGAACAAACCTGCTCTTCCAGAGAAGGAGAGCCTGATATTTGTAGGAGACACTCAGAAACTTCCAGAGAAGAAGGACAGAGTGACCTTCAGAGAAGACACTCCAAAATTAGTCAACACAGAAATGAAGAAACCACAGGTTAGGACAAGTACTACGTCCTCAGTTCTAGAAAGCCTGTCTAGAAGTCAAGGGTCTGACAGTTCTCTCAACAAATCTGAGGAAGACTGTTCAAAACAAGAGCAAAATCCCATGGAGTTTTTAAGAAAAGGGTCACTACGGCTGAAGCAGCTTTTGAACCCCAAAGGTGAAAAGAAATTGGAGGAGGAACCTGCTTCTGAGAGTGGGAAATGTGACAAGCAGGCGGTGGTGCTCAAACGATCGTCCATAGGGGACTGCCAGGAAGCGATGGAGGAAGAAAAAACTCACAAATTCGCAGCACCGCTCCCCCCCAAGAGCAGCCAGACAACACAAGGGAGGTTCCCTTCCTCCACAGCCAACATCCTGTACAGCAGCAACTTGCGTGACGACACCAAGGTGATCCTGGAGCAGATCTCTGCCAACAGCCAGAAGAACAGAGCCGAGCTGGCCAAGCAGCTGCCATCCACCAGCAACCCTGACCTCTCCAGGTCAACCACAAGCTTGGAAAGAAAAGGGGAAAAGGAGAAAAGCTGCAACATCCACAGGTCTGAGAGCTTTGGGAGCCAGAAACGGAACCTCCAGCGGCAGCCATCAGAGGACAGAGACACCCTCCTGAAAAAAATGGAGAACATGCGGAAGGAGAAGCGAGTCTACAGCAGGTTCGAGGTGTTCTGCAAGAAGGACGAACACACGAGTCCGAGTGAAGAGGAATATGACACAGATGCCAAAGACAAGAAAATGGGAAAATTCATGCCCAAAATCCTGGGGACCTTCAAGACCAAAAAATGATCCTAGAAATCCTATTTAATTCCATGTAATCACTGACTGTCACAGGGAAATGAGGAAGAAACTTGTCTATGATGGCTACAAACCCCACTGGCAATGCTCTTGGTTAGTGAGCAGGAATGTATCCAGCATGAGCCTCCCACGGCACAGTTTACTCAATAAAGTCAGGTGGTATGAAACAACCTTATCACAGTATGTTCTAAATAAAATAATTAAAATGCCAACATGCTTAAAACACAGAAGTCTCTTTTTTTCAAAACAAGTCTCTATTACTGTGCAAAACTAAGTGATAGTCTCCATTAAACCCAAGGAATAGTTTCAGCAGACAAAACCATTCCAGTTTCAGAAGAGAATGAAAAATAGAAAATTCAATACTTGAGTTTGGGCCAGAAAAGATAAATACATACAGACACACACACACAGGTATTAACTGGAAAAAGTATTTAAAGCCCAGTGGTTTCTCAGGTAAAGTTACTCTTTTTCTGTATCTCACAATGAATCAGACACAGGAGGCACCTTTTTGAAGGTTTACAGACAAAAAAATAGTTGTAACCAATGTTTTGGCCTAATCTGTGGTTCTGATCTCCAGCAGCACAGGCCCAGCTTTTGTATTTACCAGCTCCTGAGCCAGAGGGGTCTGGTTTGCTTGTGGTTTGTTCCTTTGTGTGTAGGGAATTACTTGCTTTAGGGGCTGAGCCAAAAAAAGCTGCTGAGGTGCTATTGATGGAAAAGGGCTTGGTTTTAGGAGGCCTTTTCAGGTGAGTTTGAGTTTAAATAAGCATCTAAAATAAAATCCTGCCTTTGCCAAGTAGTGACTTCCTTGACTGTGTAACTCCAGTTCATGAGGTGACAGGTCTGGAGCAGCATGAGCAGCTGAGAGAGCTGGGGGGAATAACAATTACTTATTACAGGTAGGGTAAAACTTCAGGGACAGAGACACGAGCTTCAAGTTAATGAGGAAAATGTATCCAAAATCAGCATTGAAACAGGGAATATAAAGTTTGTAGTCCCACTGTAGACTGGCAACACCTTCATGATGTCTCAGCAATAGTATCTCATGAAACTTTGCTTTCTGAAAGCAAAAACAATAAAAATGACCTATTATTCATCGAGGAAGACAGCCCTACCAACAGGCAGTTTCCCTCTCAACACAGCAAATGCTGCTTGAAAGACAAAGATTTTCTACAGTGCAATATGAAGTATTTATTTTAAAAATATTTACAATAACACACTAGAGAAGCTGTTAAATATTGTAGAAGAACCCACCTGTATTTCAAATGCTTTTCTACTTGATTTTAACAAAACCAGACCATGATGGATTCTGTTCATCTAGCCCAGAAGGGTCATAGGAATGAGTGAAGGGCTCTAAGATTATCTGTGAAGTTAGGTTTTCATGGTCTTCAGAGAACAGTTACCTGTTCTGCTCAAAAAAATATCCACCATTTAGGCAGACTGCTGACGAATCCTAGAATGGGTTGGAAGGGACCTTTTAAAGGTGACCCAGTCCCAACCCCTGCCTGCTGTGGGCAGGGAAACCTTCCACTATCCCGGGTTGCTCCAAGCCCTGTCCAACCTGGCCTTGGACACTTCCAGGGATCCAGAGGCAGCCACAGCTTCTCTGGGCACCCTGTGCCAGGGCCTCCCCACCCTCACAGGGAAGGATTTCTTCCCAAGATCCCAGATATCCCTGCCCTCTCTCAGTGGGAAGCCATTCCCCCTTGTCCTGTCACTCCAGGCCCTTGTCCAAAGTGCCTCTCCAGCTCTCCTGGAGCCCCTTGAGGCACTAGAAGGTCTTCTCAGAACCTTCTTTCCTCCAGGCCGGACACCTCCAGTTCTCCCGGCCTATCTCCAGAGCAGAGGGGCTCAAGCCCTCAGAGTATTTTCTTGGCCTTGCACTTGGCCTTGTTGAACTTCAGGAGGTTCCCCTGGACCCTGAATATGTCTAAAAACCACTCAAGTATCAGAATATTGAAGTTTTCTGTGATTTTTTGCAATAATTCAAACAAGGAGTATGAACTGACAGCATTCACTGTTCTCACAGTCTGAGAGCAAACGTGGTGTCCTTGTCTGCTGAGACTGGAAGGCAGAGGGGTTGGATTCCCTTTCCTATTAGCTTGTCCAGAGGAAAGGAGGACATTGTCCTATGCAGTGAATAAAGCATTTCCTCATATTTTGCTTTCCCCTGGTGCCTTTGCTTAGTCAGGGGCTGAGGGATGAGCTGTACTTCACCTGTCTGGAACATCTCCACGTTCACTGCTCAGGGTTTTCAGAGGCCTTTGCTATTGGAAGACTCTGCAGTGCAGATTTACTGATGGTTCCGTAGGCCTGGGAGTAGCTGCCCATGGATGCCCTTGGATCGCCCGCAGCTCCCACGTTTGCAGTGATCTGGAACATCTTTTTACTGGGCTTCGGAAGGGGACGAACGTCTTTGCTGTGACACTGAGAGTTTCTGGGATTCTGTGTGAGAAAGAAAAGCCAAGGAAAGTTAATAACCTGGAATCAGCTTTCTGGAATGCAAACAGGGCACAGATTTGGCTTTGGTCAGCATTATCCTCCCAAGAAACAAACACAAACTCAGGGCATTTGTAGGCTGATCTCCCTCTTCTGCCCTTCCTGTCACAGAAAGTTGGTCACAATTTCCTAAAGATTCTTCCAAATGCATTGGTCATGTGTACACCTGCATGTGCAGCAAGCTCCACAATCCCATCTTGGGGAATAAATGGCTTCTCTCACTCTCAAAACATTTTGGAAGGGATTCCAAATCAGAGGGGCTGAAAGGTGGGTTGCAAGTGTGTTACTGGACATGCTTGAAGGTTTCTGACAACCTGGGCTAGGGGAAGGTGTCCCTGACCATGGCACAGGGGTGGAATGAGATGAGTTTTTAGGTCCCTTCCAACCCAAGCAGTCTGTGATTCTGTAATTCTATGAATCTGTGGTGCCTCCTTCCATACTCTTCCTCGATCATAAGCCTCCTCTGATCACTTCTGCAGGTGCCAGCAGTCACCAGGCAGCAGACAGCCAGCTCAGGAAGAGAAAAAAGCAGGAGCAAGAGGTCATTAAAGAACCCAGTGAGGGTAAGGACTTTTGCAAGGAAGCATGGCCAAGAACAGGGAAGAGGGAGGAGCAGAGAGGACAGGACTGGCACCTTCACGGCTCAGCAACAGCAATCCATTAGAAATGCAGAAACATGAAATCACAGACTCACTGAGATTGGAAAAGCCCTCTGAGCCCACGAGGTCCAACCACTCCCCCAACACTGCCAAGGCCACCACTAATCCATGTCCCCCAGTGGCTGTTAAATCCCCCCAGGGATGGGGACTCCACCCTTGCCCTGAGGCAGTCTGTGCCAGGGCTGCACAGCCCTTTGCAGGTGGGTTTTTTCCAATATCCAACCTAAACCTCTCCTGGAACCACTTGAGGCCATTTCCTCTCATCCTGTCACTTGCTTCCTTAGAGCAGAGCCCGACCCCCCTGTGGCTGCACCCTCCTGTCAGGGAGTTGCACAGAGTGAGAAGGTCCCACCTGAGCCTCCTTGTCTCCACAGCTACTGCTGCTGCTCCAGACCCTCCCCCAGCTCTGTTCCCTTCTATGGACACATTCCAGCCTCTCAATGGGACTCCTCCTTTCTTGTTGTGAGGAGCCCAAACTTGCCCCCAGGACTGGAGGTCCCTCAGCAGTGTCCAGCATAGGGGACAGGTACTGCCCTGGGCATCTGGCCACACCGTGGCTGGTACAAGCCGGGTGCCATTGGCCTCTTGCCCACCTGGGCACACCTGGGCTCATGTTCAGCTGCTGTCATCAGCACCAGCAGGTGACCTTTTCCAGCTTTCCAGCCGCTCTGCCTGCAGCACTACAGGGAGTTGCTGTGACCCAGGTTACCACAAGTAAGAGTTAGAAGTTAAGCTACTCACATTGTACAGGTTCTGCACACTTGTAGGAGAGAGCCGGGTGTTTGGCCATGTGATTTGTCTCTCTAGTTTCCCATTGTTGGAGATCCTGGACTGTTGAGGTGGTGCAGAACAGTTCCTGATCCCTGCACCAGGGTTTGCATTTCCTGCAGAAGGAAAAACATGAGAGAAAGTACGAAAATTGGAAGAACACAGAACACACTGACTGAGGCAGGGGCAGTCCCATACTCAACACTCATTCAACAGTGTTGTGTTCTTACGTCATTTCCCTCCCACACTTTCACCCCCTCATTTTACCAAATTCAAATTTGCATCAATTTGCAAATTCCCTTCATTTCTTTTACACCACTCATTCTCTCTTCCCCACAACAATACCCCAAGGTGGGTTACACCCCGGTGTGGGAGGGTGGTACCTACTCTGCACAGTGGTGTGTGTGATGGGGTTGTACATCATCACACTGGTCTGCGATCTCTGACACACAGTTCTGGCCAAATCCTTGCTCTGGCTGGATCCTGTGGGCTGGGCCCCAGCTGTGGCTCCAGTGTGCACATGTGAAGGGTTTAGAAGAGGGGGTGTTGGTTCTTGCTGGCCTTTCCTGGTCACTGAGCTGAAGCTTGGGAGAAGTGTGCTGGATTCAGCTGGGCTCAGCTGAATGTTTTCTCTCTGCCCTTGCTCCTTTGGAAGGCTCTTTGCCTTCTTTTCAAGGATCATCTGCAGAACAGAAAAGCGGGTTAGACTTAATACAGCAATACAGCAGAAAAATAAAACACCAAAACAAAGAGGAATACTTAAAAATACCTGCAATTTATTTTAAAGAGTAACTAACAAGTATAATATAACTATATGATCTTTAAAGTCCCTTCCAACCCAAACCATTCTGTGAGTCCTTCTCAGACATCTCATGCTTCAAAGATTTTTCTTTGCCCTGTGGGAATTTAACGTGTAAAAGTCTCTCAAAGATTACGACAGTGTGGAACTGGCTGATCAAACACCAAGGTGTAACTGGGCCAGCAGGTATGGAAAGCCCAGGGGAACACAAAGACAAGACAGGGACAGAATTTGTTAAATTTGTGCAAGAATGGCAGGTTACCTGGAGGATTAGGATTTGGGAAAATTGGATGAAAGTACCTCATATAATTTATTTCGATATTCTGCCACAGACAGCTGGACATCATCACCCAAAGGAAGGATCACATCAAAATCCAAAGAGGGCTCCCTGGAAGGACAGTGGAATCTGAGGAAATGAGAATACATCATGTAATTCACTGACTGGAAACAGATTATTAAAATTTAAACAGGATTGTTAAACAATCTCATGTAAATAGGGTTGGAGAAAATAAAGAATTAGCTTTGCTATGTTTTCTGAAATGCATTTAAAGAAAATTTGTGCCAAGATCAGGTTTGTAATGTCTCAGAAGACATCAGGGAAGCTGCATACTGGTGTCACTCTCACCTGTTCACATAAGGATGCCGCAGAGCCTCCTCTGCTGTGAGCCGTTTGGCAGGGTTAAATACCAGAAGTTTCTTCAGCAGATCCAAGGCAGGCAGTGGAGTAGAGGCTGGGAAAATCTCCTCAAATGCTACTCGCTGCCTAGAAGTCAGGGAACAATGACAGGAGCTCTGTGTCTAATTGCCAGTGAAGGCAGGAATGACAGTTCTGGGGTCAAGGTGACAACAGATGTGAGTTCACTCACAAAGTGTGTGTCACAATCACTGAATCCTAGAATGGTTTGGCTGGGAAGGGACCTTAAAGCTCATCACTTTCCAGCCCCATGATCCCACAAATCTAGACCTGGGATCATAGAAACATATTCCTCTGTAATTTATAGAGAAGATAAAGTTTAAAAATCTGGTTTTGCATTTTGAAATCCTAAATACAACTGTGAACATAATGAAGAAGAAAATATCTTGAAAAAATCAGTTTTAAGCACCAAATCTTTTTCATATTTTCAATAATTTCTATTTAAGGAGACAAGAGTCCCTTCCAGTGCCTTAAGAGGCTCCAAGACAGCTGGAGAGAGACTTTGGACAAGGGCCTGGAGTGATGGGACAACTGGGAAGGGCTTCCCACTGCCAGAGGGTGGGGTTAGATGGGGTATTGGGAAGAAATCCTTCCTTGTGAGGGTGGTGAGGGACTGGGATGATTTCCTGGAGAAGCTGTGGCTGCCCCATCCCTGGAAGGCCTGGTTGGATGGGGCTTGGAGCAACCTGGTCTAGTGAAAGGTGTCCCTGTCCATGTCAGGGGGGTGGAATGAGATGACTTTTAAGGTCCCTTCCCACCCAAATTATTCTGTGGTTCCATGACTCCATGCTCCTACATTAGACGATCTGAGACACACAAACACCTCAGGCTTACCGGGAACTCATGTGGTTAATAACCGAGGCCTTGTACTCTGACTGCAGAGCCAAAATATCTGCAATTATAAAAAGGTACTGTTACTGCCAAGATGAGGATTAGCAGAGCTACGCAGTTTATGAAGGAAAGCAAATATTTGATATTAACACAGGAAACTATCCTCATAAAACTCAGTTGGAGATCTATGGAAGGGGGATGGAATATTTACTTACGAATTTTCTAAGCTGATTTTTGAATTCCTATTTATTAATCATACACTTATAAACTTGCACTCTCATAGCAACAAATGCAGAAGCACCAGGATATCTGAATTTCTTATTTTCCTCTAACACTAACATTCGAGATGAAAACTTTCATTTCTTTGGAAAGGTCCCAGAATGAATAAGAGATACCTTCTTCCCTGACCCAGCCAGGCTGCTTTCTTCCACTCTTAACCCTTTCTCTAGACACCTTTCCCCGCAGCAGAGTCCTACCTTCTGGGGACGGAGCAGGGATGACCCTCAGGATCTGCTCTATTTGATTCATTGTTGATGTTCCAGGAAAAAGAGGCTTTCCAAGCAGCATTTCACCGAGAATACAGCCAATGCTCCACATGTCTACACCCTTAGTGTAACTACAGACAGGAATAGAACAGAGGTAGGATTTAATCAAGCAAGTATTTTCCTGTACCTGGTATTCACATCGCCTACAATGATTTATTTGCTAGAGAGCATGCTTGGTGACTTCTCAGACAAAAATGCTCCCAGGTTTGAACTATAAATTGAGTAACATTTGGGAATCACGAGACTGGCAAGCATAAAACAGAAAGGAGATTTATCCTACTCAAAGTCTAGTCTAAGAAACCATAAAAGAAAATATATTACAGGGAAATGTCAGAACAAGGTAATATATTAAAGGTAATGCCAGAACAAGGCATTATATCCTTTTCATATGACCAAGAATGAAGATACACGTTGTTCTTTGGAAACAATTGATTTTGGTCATAATGTACATACAAAGTAGTTACAATTACTTAAGAATTACATTTTTAAGAAAAGTAAATGCCAAACAATGGGTATAGGACAGTCTGCAAAACATCCACATTTAAAATTCGGGATACTATCCCAGCATCTATTTATTTACTTTTCTGGTTTTCCATATTTAATTCTAAAAAAAGGACTAAGCCTGACCAACAGGCAGCTGGTTTAACCTTTGATTAGGGAATATTTCTTGAAGGTGTATCAAAAAAACTGCTTCAATTTGGAAAAGAGGACTTATGTTCTCAAGCAAATTTTGTAAAGTTATGGGTTTCAGGGAGAAAAAATAAGTCTGGTGGGAGAAAGGGTGACAGATGAGCTGCTCATGTATGTACACTGACAGTCTAAGAACACAGGAAGGCCATGTACATGTTCATGAGAGGTTTTTATGTCGCAGAAGTTTAACTGTATATCGAGCAAGCAGACTGCTGACATAACACTGCACCTGGTGTCACTGAAAATTAAAAAACTGAAGACTTTTAGACAAAAAAAATTGCAAGTGGTGAAGAAGTCCCAGGCTGCCATCCCTTCACTCACTTGCGAGAGGCCAGTAAGATCTCGGGGGCTCGGTACCAGCGCGTGGCCACGTACTCGGTCAGCGCAGGGCTGGGCTGCTCCTCACTCAGCTGGCACAGGGAACGGGCCAGGCCGAAGTCACACAGCTTCACACAGCACTGTGCATCCAGCAGGATATTGGAAGGCTGGATTGAACACAGGAGAATGAATTAGCCTTTTACTCTCTGAATAGCAGATTATTATCAAGGTTCTTTTACTAGTTTTGTATATTTCTTCATACTTTTCCTATGGAGACAGGCTGGGACAGCTGGGGGTATTCACCCTGGAGAAAAGGCTCCAGGGAGATCTTAGAGCCCCTTCCAGTGCCTAAAGGAGTGCCAAGAGAGCTTGAAAGGGACTTTAAACATAGGCCTGGAGGGACAGCACAAGCAGGAATGGCTTCCCACTGACAGAGGGCAGGGGTAGATGGGATATTGGGAAAGAATTGTTCCCTGTGAGGGTGGGGAGGCCCTGGCACAGGTTGCCCCAAGAAGCTGTGGCTGCCCCGGGATCCCTGGAAGTGTCCAAGGCCAGGCTGGACGGAGCTTGGAGCAACCTGGGCTAGTGGAAGGTGTCCCTGCCCATGGCAAGGGGTGGGACTGGATGGGCTTTGAAGGTCCCTTCCATCCCAAATCAGTCTGTGATTTTATTTAGTGTTCAACATAAAACTGGAGTGGAGGATGTACCAAAATGTACCTTCTGATCCCTGTGAATAACATTCCCTGAGTGGATGAATTTAGTTGCCTTCAGGAGTTGGTAGAGAATGTAACACTTGTGGATGTCTTTCAGCAAATTCCCCTTCTTAATCACAGCATGTAAATCTGTCTCTGTAATACATTATACCAGTAATATATTTACATTAGTAAATATCAGCAGTATCACAAACATTCATGTATATCATGTATATCACACCACTATCAAAGTGATAACATGGATAACTCCTAAGAGAGGCTGGGTTTGAATGGCTGCTGCAATGCTGAGTCTCACCCATGGACTCGAAGATGAGGTAGATGTCCTTGTCATTCTCTGCTTGGATAACATCGAGCAGCTTGATGATATTTGGATGTTCTCCAAATTTCTGCACAGGGAAGAGACCCAGCTGTCAAAATCATGTGTTTTGCTTGTGAATCATAAAAAAGGACAATAACCTATTTCAGTTTGTATTACTGTCTAGAACAAACATTAACATGCTGTTTCCTCCATAAGGTTTCTTCTTCTGAAATAAACTTAAAAAAAGGATTCAAGTTTCTTCCATAGTAGGAAATCAGTCAGTTAATCAAAAAGCTAATCTCTCTTGAATGAGACATTAGTTCTAAAACTCCCTCTATACCATTTATAACAAAATCCAGTCCCCTTTATGCACCACACATTTCCTACTGGACCACAGAATTACTGTGGCATGAAAATAGATCATAGTTGCCATCAACATTCACAGTTAAAAACCCAAACAACCAGAACATGTCGATCTGAGGGCTGGCTCAGGCACTCACAGGCTGCATTGAGGAATTGACTGCACGGAGATCAGACAGCACACAGAGATACCTGAACACAGGTATCACACTGCAGGTGGAGTCCATCCTCACGTTTTTGCAGATTGACAATCCTGATGGGATCATTAAGTTCATCCCCAGCTTTAACAGCTTTTATTTCCCACTTCTCTGCAGCCAGGGACACAGTAAACACTTCATAATAGACCAACATTTTATAATGCGTAACATCTAGGAAAGTTCACAAAACAACACATTCACCTGCAGCAGCCTGTGAAAACACACTCACAAAGCAGTGATACTAAGCCAGGCCATCACACACTTCGTTGTCATTCTGAGGAGAACAGTCACAATACCCATTCAAATGATCTAAAGAAGGTTTTTACCCAAAAGGGGATATTGTTCTAGAGGTGCAGCTAAATCTTGACAGTGTTACTTGAGTACTGTTTAAGAAGGAAAATTCCACTGTCTCACACTGCCTTGCCCTGGAACTGGTAACAGAAAGTCATGAAAAAATTTCAATCTGTACTCAAAAAACCATGTTACCTTGAAAAAAAACCTTGTCAGGGCCAGTTCTATTAATCTTTGCTTAATGAATAATAATGCTACTAACATACTTACCAAAATGACATTCTAAAATTGGCCTAAAACGCACCCGTAGATCTACAACTACACTGAACAGCAAACACAAAACCTGCAAGCAACGACCAGACCATCAGGAATCATTCACACCCCAGATTCTACAGCAACTTCTCAATTAGAATAATTGAGATACATAATATAAAACAATAGCCTAGTCCATCAAATGGCCTTGTGATAAACATCAAGCTTGAACAAAGCAATTATTATGCATAAACAAATTAAGACAAACATCCAGTTATGAATAACGAAGTATTTTTCACAGCTTTTTCTTTCTGAGCCCTCAGTCTTGAACTCAAGAAAGAGGTTTAAAACAGGAGGGGAAACTAAACTTCTTAGAGTCTATTGAGCATCAAAATTCATGGAAGTACAGGCTGAACGTCACATTAACTTTGTTCTCCCTGCCCTCCGCTGCCAAGTGACTCCTTCTTTCCTTCAGAAGAAATATCCTTTTTTCCCCTGCTCCTCCTCCATCCATCCACTCCAGGAGTGCTGCACTTTCAGAGACGATCTAACTTACAGGTAATTCACTTCTAAGGAATTGTTTCTATTTTTAACTTTAAAGTTTGCAGCTTCTATTTCAGGCTTCAAGAATGACTAAAAAGTTTAAAAAATCATCTCTTTCCTACTTAAACTTGGCAGTCTTAGGAAATACCTCTTCTGTGAGCCCTGCCTCACTTGTGTCTTTAGAAAATCACAAGTCATAACAACATTATTCCAAAATATTGATGTTTCTACATGGTAACTCTGAGGAGGAGTAGACAGATAATTGGAATGCCACCGATAAGGTAAATTATATCAAAACAAGAGTAGTCTTAAGTTATTCCTTGCAAAACTTCCCTTTTTCTTTTGGTTCAATTGTTTTAAGTGATTAAATTGCTTATCACATGATGGAGGAAAACAATTTTGGCGTGTAAATCCGTCTCCCACCCCAGCCCCTCCTCCAATCATGGCAGTTAAAATATAAGAGAAACAGTTTCCATCCACAAAGAAGCAAGAAGTGACAGAAGGTGCAAGTCGATGCATTGATGCTGCAGCAGACACATTGCTAAAAATGGGGAAAGAGCGGGAAAGAGTAAAAACAAACCCAAATGGAGAGTGTTTCATTCAGGTGGGTTCACCCTGAAAGGCTCTTTAGCAAGATGGTGCAGAAAAGAAATCAAAGAGTTATCAATAGTAATCAATGACCACTGCATTTTGGAAAACAAGGGGAAGAAAATACTTAAGACATCAGAGATAAAAAATCAGAGAAGAGATAGAACATGGACATTACCTGCAGGAACATAATCTCTCGAAATGTTCTCTAGAAATAAAGAATAAATAGTTTATTATCACCTCAAGAGGATGGCAGAACAGAGATGCACTTCAATGACAGGGTTAAATCCACTCCTCTTTTGTACATGTCATGATACACAAAGCTTGATACTTACTGCTTGTTTTTATCTCAATATAGCTGCAGACTGTATTGTTACATGCATAATTATCATCTTTCAGAGACAAAAATCCTGAAAATACCTGTGGAATCCCACCACATGTCAGAACACATCAGGACAATAATTTCTTACCTGAGCATCTGTTCTGTTCCTGAAAGCATCAAAAATCTTTTTAACAGCAACTGTTTCTCCTGTCTTGCGGTCAATCGCTTTCCAGACGATGCCATAGGCCTGGGGAGAAACACAGACAGGTGAGCAGTGTGCTGACACCTGCACACAGCTCAGGCCTGCAGTGGAACCGGAATGTTTTCAACCACGGACTGGAAGCAGAGATGATGGAAGCTCCGTGGAAGAGAGAGATTAGGCCAAGGAGCCACTCTACTCAGGAGACAGACTGAGAGTTGGGGTTG
>VZTH01004626.1:0-34404 GCA_013397815.1 Aleadryas rufinucha
CACTGTCCCTTCACAGCCTTTTTGCAGCCAATAATTGGTATTCAAGGTGACAAAAACCTTGACAAAAACCTTACTGAACCCCGAAAGGGGATTGGCTCACAAAATGTTCTCGGTGCTAATTGCTGGGCAGAACCGTGGCAAGAGAATGTGCCCATTCATCTGGAGCAAAATCAGGACGGATAGAAAATGATTTATTTGAAGTAAATTCACCGACACAAGGAGTTTGGCTGGAGAACCACGGCAGGGTAACATTTGTGATTCATTTTTGCTGAGCTCAGGCGCCAGTGACAGCACCCAAAGAGCAGCTCCGATGATAAGTGCTTTCCTTCCTCACCCAGGTAACCACACATGTTTTCCTGTTAACAAGATCAATAAACTTGACACGCTCAGAAATGGATGATTAACTCCTTTTACAGTATTCGAGGTGGCCCGGGGTTATTGCTTTGAACAGCCAGAGCTGGCACGTCAGGAGTGGTTTTAATTATCAGGATAAATAATGTAACACCTTATAATCTTCTCCCTCGCACGGCAGGACTTGGTGATGGAGTTCCACAGACTGGGAGTGAGCAGTAACTACACACAGGCTGGCTGAGCAGTGATGTTATCCTTGTAGGAAAACTCATTCCCAAGGTTTTACACCCTACTGAAGTAATGAAAGCCCCTTGGGTCACTACAGATTTATTCCCACTGTGAAAGTTCTTATTAAGCTGAATAAACACTTGCCCCAACACTGGTTCTCCTAAAGGCTGCAGAAGCCTGAAGTCAAATCTTAAGTCGAGCTTGGGATGGGTTCAAATTGAGAAAGAATAGGTTTAGATGGGATAGTGGGAAGGAATTGTTCCCTGGGAGGGGGGGGAGGTCCTGGAATAGAATTCCCAGAGAAGCTGTGGCTGTCCCCGGATCCCTGGAGGTGTCCAAGGCCAGGCTGGAGCACCCTGGGATAGTGGAAGGTGTCCCTGCCCGTGGGATGAGCTTTAAGGTCCCTTCCAACCCAAACCATTCCATGATCCTACAAGGGTAGGAAGCTCCCAGCTGGGACAGGGATTTCCAGGGACAAGCTGAGGTCCAGCACTCGGCTCTGGATCCCAGCCTGGGATGTCTCACCAGGAAAAAAGCAAAGGCTCCACACTGAGTCTGTCTGAAAGGGGGAGGAGAATCCCAAACTGCACACGGAAAGAAAGGATTTACACAGAGAGAGAGATGACTTTTCATGTGGGTGAAAGAAGGCCAAGGACAGGAAACAAATCCATCCCACAGAGCCACAGACGCTGCTCTCCCCCTCCCAACACCCTGTGCTTGCAAGCCTGTAATTATTATTATTATGATTATTATGATTATTATTATTCCTACTTTTTGTTCTCCTGAATAATTCCTACCACAACCAACTGGAGCTTTCACTACTGCAATGTTTGAGATGTTTCATCTTAATTCATTCTCCAGCCCACTGGCAGCGAGGCTGGCAGATAAACCAAAAACCTGCTCGAAGCTGTGCCCAGAGCTGAGCTTTGGCTCTGATGGATCCCCAGCAGATCCCTCAGTGCTCCTCCTTTCCTTGGTTTCCCCCTCAACACAAAATGGAAAGAGCAGAAGAGGATTTGTTTAAGGAGTATCAGCAACAGCTGGGCACTGAAGTAAAGGAACAAAATGAGACAGAGATTGAGATTTGCCCACTGAGATTTTATTGCTGGGTTATGTGAGAGATTTTACTGCGACCACAGAAACATTACAGGCCTTTAACGAGGGTTTACCTCGTAATTAAAGGCCTCATGGCACAGGGGAACCTCGTGCACCTTGGAGATGACCTCAGATATTAGAAGTGGGCTCTGAAATGTGTGAGTAGTTCTTTACTCCACCCTCACACCCACTCACCCCACAGCCCAGGAAAGTTCTAGGGCAGCATTCAGGCCACCAGATGCTGCAGGGTTGGAAGTACAACAAGGGCTTTGAAACACACTTGTTCCATGTGAGAGATGTCCCATTTTCTCTTCCAGAACATCATCATTAAGTCACAATTTCATTGGTGAGTTTTGTGACTCAGTGACACCAAACTCATGACAGCCAGACACCATTTTAGAGAGAATCATTTCCCTTCTTTCCTCCTCCACTGCAGCCCTTTCCATCCCTTCCCCAGTGGGCAATAGAGGCAGTGGGGACAGAGAAACTCCAGCCACGAGTTCTCCTGCAGCTCTGAATCCTTGGAATGACTGTGACCCAGCCCTGGTGGGCAGGGAAATCCAGGACCTGGCTTCCCAACCCTTTAGGTTCTTGTTGTGTTTTATTTTTTAACTGCTTGAGGCAGACCAGCAAAGCCCCAGAAGAGAACAGAAAGATCCCAAAGCCTGGGGCTCAGGTGGATTTTCCATTATAAAATACAATCCTTGCCCCCAGAACAGTCCCCACCTCTGTTTTAGCAACTCTGCAGTGAAAGGCCACTGAAGAAGGAACTGGGTTGGATTTACCCACAAATAAAACAACAGATCAATAATTTTTGCATCCTGTGCTGTCTAAAGCATAACAAAAATCAGCTCTAATCCCACATGAATTAGAGACTCTCTAAAACATCCTTTTTTTATTTGTCCTCTTTGAGGACACGACACACACTCAGGCCAAGTCCTTCCAAACCCAGGCAGCACAAAGCCAGGCTCTGCTCAGCCAGGACTGAAACCTGACCCAGGCCAGGATGGCTGAAATCCATTGTTACTGTAAAACGGTCAGATCTTTCCTCACAGCCTTCAGGCTCAAAGAAATCCCACTAAGCCACTTAAAATGTCCTTCTGATTAGAGCTAAATGAGACTTTTTTTTTTTGATTAAAACTGTCTTACAGAGCAAACCTCGCCTCCTGAACGCTGGAATGCTTCACAGAAACCCAGTGGTTTGGCCCAAAGTGCTGCTGTGAGCTTTTAGCAGCTCCACGAGGGATTTTGGGGTTGGCTTCAAAAGAGCTGTTACCTGGAATGACCACATGAAATATGGGAAAACCAGATTATGCCTCTGCTCTGAAGCACAGCCAGCATCTTCCTCCCTTCAAGAATTGCTGGGTGAGGGGCTGTGCAGCTTTTATTTTCTGAGACAGATGCCTGATGGCCTCAGCTTCGTTTCCACAGGGAGTAAAGGCAAAGTTTGGAAGCTCAGAATGTTTAATCAAATCCAACAGTTCTGTTTCCAAGCAGACTCAGCTGCAGCCTGGAGTGGAGCTCAGGAGCACAGGTCCCCTGTCCTGGGGGGATGAACTCCTACCCAGACAACTTCTGCAGGGAGAGCAGTGGGGAAAAGGCCTCTGGGTGACATTAAGGCATTAATGGGAACAATATTTGGCAGGTTGGACTGTTTGGTTTAACTCATAAGACTGGGTTTATTATTAGTCAGACCCAGAGTGCCAACTGGGCTTAATGATATTTATTATTTTTTACAACAGCTGAAGAGTATCTCCATGAACACAAGGGCCTGGAGGAAAGGATCAGCAGAAGAAATGCAACTTTCCAGCCTTTCCTGATTTATTTTTTTGCCTTTCTGTTGTCAAAAACTTCAAAATGATCCTCAGGTTGCTCGTTTTTAAATAAATCAGGAAAACAGGCACAGAGGCTGTAACTCAGGGTCAAATTATGTCATCTCAGGATTTCTTTAGTGCTGTGGAAAGACTGATAACTCAGATATTCAATTAGAGAAAAGGAAAATTTATCCCATATCTGTACTTTACTTATCAGTCCCCTTGGAATCATAGAATTATAAAAAATCACCGAGTCCAATGAATAACCAGGACCCTGGGAGGGATTTGGGAATTTCCTGCATCCAGTGTTTAAAAAGGCAATAAGGTCTTGATATCCATATAAATATGAATATAAATAAAGTCGTTGATATATAAATAAAGACACTAAAGATAGAATGACAGCAGAAATGCCTCTTTCAGTGTTATCCACAGCTCTCAACTCCCTCACATCCCACAAATCCCATGTGCCAGGCCTGGGAATACTGACTGTGCAACCGGGTGTGTGAAAGTCTGGTGGGAATAGAAGCCCCAAACCTCCTCAAATACTGACTGCAGCCTTCCACAGGGTCCACTCCCACACCAAACCTTTATTCCCACGTGGAGCTGCCGTGGGTGACCCCGCACAGAAGGAAAACAAAGCCAGCTCCTCAGCAGCACATCGTCCTTCCCTCGTGCCGCAGAAACGCAGCTCCCCGTGCCCAAATCCTAATGCACCTCACACTCCCTTCTCCCTCCCTGCTTCAAAAAATATTGACATCTCCGTAATGAATTTGTTTTCAGATAAAGCAGCGCTGCCTCCAGGCCGTGCTGGGCCTTTCCCCCGCGCCGCGTGCGGGCAGGAGGGGTTTCTGCTTGCGCTGCCCGCAGGTAAGGGAGCACTTCAGCTGGAATCCGCAAAAATATTTATCAGGCACCCTTTTAAAAGTCGAAAGCACTTTCTGAGGTCGGTCTTTCACCAGATTCCAGGCTGATTTCTTCTCTGTGGGCTTGCCACAGCGTAACAAAGCGCAGTTTAAGCTGCTTCATGGCAAAGAACGTGGCTGTTCGCAGCGCTGCTCACGTGAGAACCAGCCGGGGATGCAGGGCCACAGCACACAGGAACAGTTGGGTTTTGGGAAGGAATTCCTGGCTGGGAGGGTGGGGAGACCCTGGGATGGATTTCCCAGAGAAGCTGTGGCTGCCCCTGGATCCCTGGAGGTGTCCAAGGCCAGGTTGGACAGGGCTTGGAGCACCCTGGGACAGTGGGAGGTGTCCCTGCCCATGGCAGGGGTGGGATGGGATCATCTTTAAGGTCCTTTCCACCCCACCCTGTGATTCCCTATTTTGTTTCAGGTCCCTCCTGCCATAGTTTTGGCTCATCCCTCCAGACCAGGTGTCCAGAGGCCCTTCAGCTGCAGCAGCTCCAGTTCAGGCCCCTCAAACACACCTTAAATCTTTGCCTCAGCTCCCCACATGCCTGGGAGATAAGGGGAGGTGGAGAGGCACAGGACCCTGGGATTCCCAGATAAGGTGTATATTTAGCTACCTAAGTACCCTGAGGTCGATAAAACACCCTGGAACAGGCTCTGGAGCCAATTCATTCCATCCAAGACACAACTGTGCCTCCCTAAATTCTGTATCACATTTACCCAGAGCTTTTCAGTTCTTTTTTTTTTTTTTTGCTCGCTTAGGAAAATCCAAGGGCTTGACTCCCAAAAACCTGGGATCTCAGGTCCCTCAGGAATCCCTCAGCAGCCACCTCAGTGCCAGGGCAGAACAATGCAGGGAAAAGGTGAGACAGTGGCACAGGAGATAAGTGTGATCACAGCAGATCAAAGACCCAGTGGGGAGGACAAGGCCAGCTCTCCCTGGAAACATTCCCATTCCAGCCCTGGCACGCTCCCAGCAGATAACCTGCCTGAGCCCCTGGCAGACTGAGGGAGCATTATTTTCCCTGGGAGTATTATTTTCCCTGGGATGAAGTCATGAGGCAGGATGTAACATGGTTTGTGTCAGCATCAGCCACTCAGGCTCCAACCTTGCACCACGTGGGGGTTTTTTTTTTTTCCCCTCCCCAAATATATTTATATTGGCCCCTGCATGGAATCTCCCACTTCAGCCCCGTGTCTCAGATCCCACAGGCTGTAGGAACGAGCTGTTCCACCAGCACACAGCGGGGCTGTGAAAGATCCCACACCAAAACTCCTGGGAGCTGTGTCCAGTCCCCACTCAACATCCCCATCACTGAACAGCACGAGGGAGTTTCTGTGACAGCCCCAAAACGCGGCACAAGCTGGAATTCCCAGATTCCAGGAGTCAAACCTGGCACCCAGAGCGCGGGGACATCGCTCTCAGGATGCTGCAGGAGCAGTGAATCTGTTCTGGCCTCTTTCTTGGTGTTGTTTTTTCCTCTCTAAATTTTACTTTCTGTGGCCAAAAAGAGGAAAATCTCGGTGCTCCTCTCTGAAATCCACAATCACACACGCAGCTGGCCGAGCCTCACCTGGATGCTGGCCAGTGCTTACACATTTTCTTGCTGCAGGAACCACGCTGGCACACAGAGCCACTGCACAAAAGATCTGTTTTACTCAAAAACCCAGATGTGTTTAGCTGAAAGGAAAAAAAAAAAAAAATTTTTTAAAAAAAAATATCTCAATCACTGAAAAAAGAGGATGGGAGAATCCAGTGGGGGAGTTGTGGTTTCACAAGGGCTTGTGAGCTATTTCTGGGAATCACAAACCCTGTTTTATTTTATGAATCAGATGCTCCTTAAAGTTACAGCCCTCTGGTCTCCTCTCTCCCCCCTCTCCTCGTTCCCATTGGTTAAATAAAGAACAAAACAATGCCATATTTAGGATATTTATATATAGAAGAGGCTCCACGAAGAACAAAAGGACTGTTCCAGAGGAATATTGGCACCAGGATGTTCATATTCCACTTGGGAAGTGCCAGTCCCTGCCATGCACATCCAGGTTAAACCTCTTCAGAATGCTCACAACACAATAAAAAAGAATAATTAGTAATAAATACAGAGCATTTTCCTGCACTCTCCCCACTGGATTGCACTCCAGCAGGGTTTTTCCAGCTCATTTTTATACCAGTCCATGTTAACTGGCATTTTCCTTTTCTTTCTCACCACAGCTCTTGTGCAAGTTCTTGCTCCACCACCTCTCATTTCAGTGATTTGTGCCCAGGATTTCTCCTGCAGTGGGTGAAGTTTTGGACAAGCACAAAGCCAAGGCTCCAGGTAATGGAAACAATAGAGAATGAGACAAAAAAAACCCAAAAAGTTTGGGCACAGAACCATTTCCCAGGCCAAAGCACCTCTATTGTTACATCAAATTCTCTCATCCCCAGGAATCTGCTGTGCTCTGACCTCATTCTGTTCTGGTTCTGATCTCTGCAGCCAGACCTGAGGTGAAGACACACATTTCTGTGTCCTCCAGGGACCCACCTCGCCATGGATGATGGATAAAAAGCGACTTTCAAAGGGATGTGAAGCACAGGAACTTCAAAAACAATGTTAAAAATTGCTTTTTTGGGGGAAATTTCGAGAAGCAGTGAGGCTACAGCGCAAATTCCTGGTTTAGTGGAAGGTGCCCACGGCAGGGGGTTGGAATTAGATGATCTTTGAGGTCCCTTCCAACCCAAACCCTTCTGGGATCCTGGNCCTTTTCCAGCCAGAGCTCTCTGACCTCCCTGCCCCTCCCAAACCCTCCCTGCTGTGGAGGTGCCCTTGACACCATCCACGTTCTGGGAACTATTCCAGCAGCTGGAGAGCCTGGAGCTGGCTCCTGGGGGCACATCTGGATGTGGGACAGTGGCATTCACACCCTCTCCACATTCCCTGAGCTGCCTGGAGCTGGCACTGCCTCTGCAGCACCCCGAGATAAAAGAANCCTCTATTGTTACATCAAATTCTCTCATCCCCAGGAATCTGCTGTGCTCTGACCTCATTCTGTTCTGGTTCTGATCTCTGCAGCCAGACCTGAGGTGAAGACACACATTTCTGTGTCCTCCAGGGACCCACCTCGCCATGGATGATGGATAAAAAGCGACTTTCAAAGGGATGTGAAGCACAGGAACTTCAAAAACAATGTTAAAAATTGCTTTTTTGGGGGAAATTTCGAGAAGCAGTGAGGCTACAGCGCAAATTCCTGGTTTAGTGGAAGGTGCCCACGGCAGGGGGTTGGAATTAGATGATCTTTGAGGTCCCTTCCAACCCAAACCCTTCTGGGATCCTGGGATTTATGATCCATTTGTGTGCACAACACACAGAGCAGTGCACAAACACCCTCTGCCACACGAGATAAGCACCAAAACGCTCCCTTTGAGCTTCCCAAAGTTATTCAGCCAATCCAATTTGTGTCTGCAGTGAGAAACCCCATGGATAAAAGATGGAGACACATCAGCTGAGGGTGGATAANGCACATCTGGATGTGGGACAGTGGCATTCACACCCTCTCCACATTCCCTGAGCTGCCTGGAGCTGGCACTGCCTCTGCAGCACCCCGAGATAAAAGAATGATTTATTTATAGAGCACGGCTTGGGGTTGTTGGGTTTTTTTGTTTTAAAACAGAAAAAGCTTCTCCCAGCTAGGTCAGGATCATGGAATGTGGTTCCAAGGGTTTTACAGCTGAGCTTTGTCCCGCAAGGGAGAGTTAAAGGATGTTCAGGACAGGGAGTGCCCCCCACCCCAGCAGCACCTTGGGTTCCTGGTGTCCCCAGGGACAGCACTGCTGCTGCCTTTGCTTCCCTTTGCTTCAGACTCATTTCAAATCAGACTTTTGGCTCTAGGAGAGCTCAGGGAAAGCAGCAAGAACAACACACACCAATTATTGTGTTATCTACCCCTGTCTCCTTTCACAGAAATCATCATTTCACCTTCCCAACCACACCTGGCCCATCTGGTTTTCTGCCATCACGTCGGGGCACAGCCCCGCACCTAAAAATCCTGGAAGGAAAAGTGCTGAGTGTGGGGATATTTTTAAAAACACCACCCTCAAATGAAATCTGTAAATGCACAGAACCTTCCACTCGTGCCTGACTGAAAAAGGCAGGCCCAGGTTCTGAATTTTATGACCCAGATCCAGACTATTCCCAAAGAAAGTGTTTCCCCAGAGGGAGGATGATGAGGGAGGTCAACCAGGTACTTCAACTCTCACCCTGGAGCTTGAAAACTGGGCTTGGTTTTCACACAAAAAAGCAGAAAAAATTAATTTCAAAGCTACAAATTCATTTCTCAGCTGTTCAAGGCTACACTTGAGTCACACAATCCAGTCCCCAGGATGTTCTTTGCATGGAAGGAACAGCGAACACAAAGGACCAGAATTTGAGGTAATTTCCCTCCTGCATTTCACAACATGCAACTGAAATGTTATTAAATATCTTTTTTGGTTACAAAATTAGAAGGCACAGCTATAAAATCTACTATTAAAAAGGACATCTCTCTTTCTTTTCACCTTTTCACCTCACTTTGTGTGTATTTTAGCTGGTTAAGTTGTGGTCTTTTTTTTTTGGAAGGGGAGCATAAAACCACCAAAATCCTGCCAGAAAGAAAAAATGGGAAAAAAGGTTCCCAAATGTATTTTGTTTTAAAAAGTGAGGCAATCCTGAGTGCTCTAGACAGTGGAATTCCAGCCCAGCTCTCTGCTTTCAGTGCTCACACTGCTCTCACGTGGGTTCTGACCACCAAGGATGAGCTGTTTAACCCCACAAACTTCACAAACCCCAAACTAGGTGGGAGCAGCACAAAATCCCCATTTTCTCACCTCGTTCATTAAGCCTCCAAACTGCTGAAGAGCCCAACAGCCCCCAAATCCCACAGCAAGGGGAAACTTCCCTCCCCAGAACACCACAACCACCGAACAGAGCTGAAACCCCAGCAAAGGGCTCCCCTTCCAAAACAAACTCCGGGATTCCATGGCAGGCACCTTCACGAGGGAAGATAAAACCACATTTTAGGCTGTTCCATTAGAGGGCATCCTACAACATCCTTTTGTGGTCAGAGGCTTCTCCTCATTTATATCCTCTGCAATAATTCATGAAAGATCTCCCACAAGGAGCCAGGGAGGTTCACATCCCCAGGTTTTTGCTTCCCCTGTAATTGCATTAATTGCATGAACAGATTGGTTTTCTGCTTTAGCTGGTTCTGTGTTTCTCTCCCCTCTCCAGCAGAGGTGGATTTTCAATATTTTTCCACAATGTGAGATGTGAATAAACTGGACACAGCACCACAAAACTGATTCCAAACCTCAGGACAGCTGGAGATCACTCTTAGAATGAATAAGGGACTGCAAGAGGTGAGCAGGTTTGATCAGGTGGTTCGAAATCAGAGATAAAAGTGAATATTCTCAAAAACTGCCCATGACAGGAGCTCCACTGCCAAAATACAACGTGGGAAGCGCTCAGACCTAGCAGCAGGAGCCAAAGCTGAGCTGCAGGACACAGGGAGCTGTGGTACAAACAGCCACTGCTCCCACCCACCTACTCAATCTTTAAAACCTCAGGTTTCAGACAGTTTACTAATGCAGGTACAGAGAGACACAGGCACAGTTTATAACCCTTCAAATCAGCAAGAAGCCCCTGGGTAGGAAAATCTGCTTGCAGTGATAAATACTTTCCAGCTTGGGCTGTGGCATGGATGAAGTACCTGTAGGTGCACTGCAATCACTGCACAGACTGAAGGCACCAGAGGATCTAAAGGTAATAACATTGGAAATGAAGAAGTCTGGGGTAAGAAATAGGAGTTGACACCGTAACATGGAAATACAACTGCGAGACAGATAACTCAGTTACGATAAATTACCATCCTGGCTGACTTAAAGCAGAATGCAGAAGTGCTCCTGTCACACCAAATGACAAATGAACTTCTGACTGCTGAAATGCACAGATTAATGAATGCACACGAGAAACATGAAAGGACTTACGAGGATCCCGGGCTCGCTGTTGGCGGGGGACCTGGAAAAGTGACAGAAGAAAAACAGCGGGATGAGTTACGGCGAGGTAGCGAGCAGGAAGCTTTTGAAAACCTTTTAAAAGATGAAAGCACCAGTCTGTCATGCTGGCTGTGGTTTATGTAGCTGAACAGAGGAGTGGCAGCCCCTCAGCACCACAGACAAGCCTGTGTTGGCTGCAGAACACGACACCAGGACAATAAACAGGTGAGGAACTCGCCCTCCTCTTGAAACTGCCTTGGGAGAACATGTAATGATGAATTTCTGAACAGAAATCAGAAAACGTGGGAGATTTATGAAAAAAGGCTACGAAACTCATCACATCCATCATTCCTTGTGTGTTATTTGTCCAGTTCCAAAGAGGATTAACCAGCACTGTGTGCAAATATCTTCATCTCGGTGAATTATTTCCCCCTGACCGTGGAGGAGGAGGAGAAGACACACTAAACCTGGTTTTTGTTTGGAATCTTCTGAGTGGTAAGATCAGCTTTGAAGGCAGTTATCTCAACATAAACTTGGAAGAATGAGTGCTTATTTTCCCTGACAGGTATATATGTGTCTGATCACAGGCCCTCAGTCTGCAGTGCCAGCTGAAATTTCTCACTCTCCAGACACAGAGGTCACTCAGGCACTCCAGAATGAAGGAGTTTTTCTCCTCTGGTCTGAATCCCCCCAGGTATTAATGGGGGAGAAAAGGAGGCTCAGGGGGGACCTTGTGGCTCTGCACAAGGCCCTGACAGGAGGGGGCAGCCAGGGGGGATTTGGGATCTGCTCCCAGGGAACGGGGACAGGAGGAGAGGGAACGGCCCCTGAGTTGTACCAGGGGAGGTTTAGATTGGATATTGGGAAAATTTCTCCTCCAAAAGTGCTGGAACAGTCTGCCCAAGGCAGTGGTGGAGTCACCATCCCAACTGTTCAAAAAACATGGATGTGGCACTTGGGACGTGGTTTGATGGTGAACACGGAGGTTGTGCTGGTTGGACTTGGTGATCTTGGAGGGCTTTTCCAACCTGAACATTCCATGATTCTATGGAAGCACAGCTGTTCCTGCGCTCCCATGGATCCAATTAGTTGGGAAATCTGTGGATGGGGTTAAAAGGGCAGAGATCCCAGCCCTGGTAGGACAGACAACAGGGTCCAAAGTCTCTCTCGGGCGTGTCTGATGGCTCCTCAGCTCCCCAGACCACTTCTCCGAGCTCCATCCCAAGGAATGTTCCTGCCCTGCCATCCTAACACCCTCCCTGGGAAGCAGAGTTCCAGTCAGCTCACGGATTCCTGGGCTCTCTGCACAACCTGGGTTTAACAGGTTTAACAAATTTGGCTTTTCCATCCCGAACAATTCCACGATACCGCTACGCCAGCGCCCGGATTCTCCCTGGACAAACACTCCCTCCAAAGCAAGACTCAGCAGAACATCTTAGAACAGTTTAAGTTCTAAGAGGAACTCTAGAACTCTAGAGAGGAAGCTTAAGAGGAACTCTTAAACTCTAGTTTAAGAGGAGAGAACTCACCAAACTTCACAAAGAGCACCCCGGTGGTGGAAACCGTCCTCCTGCCGTTGGTGGCCACGCACTGGAAGTAGCCGGTGTCGGTGGTGTCCAGGTTGCGGATCCGCAGGCGGGATCCGTAGGGGGTGGCTCGGAAGGAGATCCTGCGGGGCTCCTGCACCACGGGAGCGTCGTTCTTCAGCCACCTGACCGTGGGAGGGGGGTTCCCTGACACCTTGCAGTGCAGCTCCGCCGTCTGGCCGAGCGTGGTGGTGATGTTGTTCATGGGCTCGTCCAGCGTCAGGAAATAATCTGGGAGCGGAGGGGAAAAAAAAGGGAATGAAGAACTCCAGGGCGGGGAATGGCACTGTGGGGAAAGCTCCTGCTTGTCTTTGGAAGGGACACAAAGGAAGTGGATGTCAGATTTCCCTCTGCTGTTTCAACATCTCCTTTTTGGCTTCATTCAGCACAGGAAAAGCCCTGCTTCTCTTTTTTCTTTTCTTTTTCCTAACCAATAAACATGGAAACATCTCAGAACTCCGGCTGTTCATTTCAATGCTGATCTGCCTCTGCTCACACCACAATCCACAAAATACAGGAATATATGAAATGAGTGATTCACAAGTGAAAATCCTGTTATCCAGAGAAGCTGTGGCTGCCCCTGGAAGTGGCCAAGTCCAGGTTGGTCACGGGGGCTTGGAGCAGCCTGGGATAGGGGAAGGTGTTGGGGTTGGAATGGGATGAGTTTTAAGGTCCCCTCCAACCCAAACCATCCCAGGATTCTGTGACCCTGTCTCCAAGCCATTTTTAGGGACTCACAGAGCAGAGCAGACTGTGTTATCCATGATTTTGTAAGCACCAGCTGCAGAGATGAGGAATAAGGATCATACCTGGGAAAAGGAGACTTTTTTCTCACCCAGTATTTCCATTGCTTCAATCTGAAATAGGGCTCATGACTGAAAAATCAAATTAAATTAAAATTACGAAGATGGATCTCTCCTAATCCATTCCTGAGCATTGCCTTCTGTCAAGGGCTATTTCACTCAGCATCCTTCAGGAAGAGGCCCATTCCCAGTTAAATGTATTCACCATTTAATTAAATCCTATAAAGGCAAGGAGGGAGATGGATTGGGGACAGGGAATGGAATCCTCAGGCTTTCATCTCCACATCAGAGGTTCAAACCTAAGGGTGGTCATTAGTGCCCAGAGCCATTATCAGCTGCTGGCTGTCCCAGCAGGGTGGCCAAGGAATGAGAAATCCCGACTGGATCCGGCTCCTGAACTCTCAGAGCCGAACCAGGAGGTCAAGAAAAGCCAGAACCAATAAGTGAACTTGGAATCACAGAATTATTTGGATTGGAAGGGACCTTAGAGCTCATCCAGTCCCACCCCCTGCCATGGGCAGGGACACCTTCCACTATCCCAGGGTGCTCCAAGCCCCATCCAGCCCGGCCTTGGACACTTCCAGGGATGGGGAATCCCCAAATCGGTGCTGTGCTGCTCCTGCTCCACCACTCTCAGGTCCATGTGCACTTAACTCCAGCAAGAAGCCTACCTAAAAGTATGAAAAAACCCTCTAGCACGTTCCAAACCAGCTCAGCCACCCAGCCTGCCTAAGTGAGGCACTTCCCTAATTATTCCCTGCAATCTCGGCTTGCCCAGCTCCTCCCTTCATTATGCTTTGTGTGGAGCACTATCTCTTGCCTTTGTTTTCAATCTGTTTTAGCACACAGCTCGCCCTGTATTTGCACAGCACTTCGAACAAGGCTGTCCCTGTCCTCCCCTGGTCCCAGCACCCATTTGGGACAAACGTTTGGCACCGAGGCCCTGCCCACAGATATTTTTTTTCCACGTGTATTTTTTCCAATTGAGTTCTAAAGTGCAGGTGTGAAACTGTGCTTCTCTCAGGGAGCAAGGGACAGGATGAGAGGGAGCAGCCTCGAGCTGCGCCAGGGGGATTGGCTATCAGGGAAAAAAATTCCATGGGAAGAGTTGTAAAGTGTTGGAACAGGCTGCCCAGAGCAGTGGTGGAGTCACCATCCCTGGAAATGATCAAAAAACGTGTGCAAGTGGCACCTGGGGACATGGTTTGGTGGTGAACATGGTGGTGGTTGGACTCAATGATCTGAAAGGTCTTTTCCAACCTGAACATTCCATGATTCTATGGAAGCACAGCTGTTCATGCGCTCCCATGGATCCAATTAGTTGGGAAATCTGTGGATGGGGTTAAAAGGGCAGAGATCCCAGCCCTGTAGGACAGACAACAGGGTCCAAATCTCTCTCGGGGGTGTCTGATGGCTCCTCAGCTCCCCAGACCGCTTCTCCGAGCTCCATCCCAAGGAACGTTCCTGCCCTGCCATCCTAAGAGCCTCCCTGGGAAGCAGAGTTCCAGTCAGCTCACGGATTGCTGGGCTCTCTGCACAACCTGGGTTTAATAAAGCCCCACTAACAGCCTGGGACTGGGGAACCGCAGTTAATTACCCACCGTAACGTCCCTGTACCGCAGCCGTTTATTTAATTCCTGATAATGTCCCGGAGACTGCCTCAGCCCTCTACAGCCTAACAGCGAGAGAAACAGCCCTGGGATGGGCTGGCTGACAAACAGCACAGTGAGCAGAACGTTTTGGAGCTCCTGAGGAATACAGGAGAGGCAAATAAAGGAGTAAGGATGCAGGGCAGGTTTCCAAAGCCTGGATTCTAAAGCATCAGTAGAAATCATAAGTCAGTGAAAAAATGTGGATGTAACACCAGAGCTATGGGACAACTTCTCTGTAGGGACCCAGCAGAAGTGGCCTCAGCCTCAGGAGCTGCTGACTCCTCTAATTGTTCTCCACCTTCCTCCATGAGCTGCTGCACAAACACTAAAACAAATTCACCTGCTCAATTCACCCCAGATTAGTCCTCAAATCCATAAATTTAGCATCCCAATCATAAACCAGACCAAGCAGCTCACCTGAGATGAGATTTAAACAGGGCAGCTTTGAAGCTATGGGGAGCTTTGTGAGGTGCTCCTCACAGGTAAAGCACTTCTGGAATTAAAAATGAACTCCCAAGAAAGCTTGGATTGTTTCTGAGGCACACAAAGTGATGAGCATCCCTTCCCTGGCACGCACGAAACTCATCCATCGCTGCCCTTGTCTGGTGTGGAGGGGCTGGAGAGAAGCCCAGGTGTATTTTTATTGTCTCTCACACCTTCCAAAGCCCATCAAAGGAGAAATGCTTCCCTGTGAGGGTGGGGAGGCCCTGGCACGGTGCTCCCAGAGAAGCTGTGGCTGCCCCTGGATCCCTGCAAGTGTCCGAGTCCAAGGTTGGAGCAAGATGGGATAGTGGAAGGTGTCCCATGGCAGGGATGGAACGGGATGAGCTCTAAGGTCCCTTCCAACCCAACCATTTCCCCATAACTCATCTGACAGCCTCCTGCCCTCCAGGAGCTCTCCAGATGGAGCTGACTCCCTCGGACCTAAAGAACAACTTCTCAGAACAAGGACGGTTCTCGTGCACTGGGAATGAACCAGTCTGGTGGCACCGGCCCTTGGAAAGTCTGAGTTCAATCCTGGCTCTGAGCAGCCCTGGGTGAATCAGCTCAGTTGTGATTTTTAGAAGAGCCAAAGGGAAGTAGACACCCAAAGCCAATCAAAGCTCACATGGGATTTGTGCAACTAAGGCCTTTTAAAAACAGCCTTAAACCTTTTGGCTCGATGTCTCCGGCCATAAAGTGAGGATAATAATCCCTCTTACATCATGGGGAGGCTGCTATGTACATTAATGAGATAATGCTCATAAAGCACTTTGAAGGTGAAAAGTGCTATGCTGGGATAAGCACTGTTATTATATTTTAAGTTAAATCTCAGGGTTTCAAGCACAGAACAAAAGCCTGTCCGTATTTTAGAGTGGCACTCTATAAAACCATTTGGGAAACGTTTTAATTTACAGAAGGACGGGAGAATAGCCCAAACGAGCTCTAAATAAAATTTAGCCCACCTATAATTTAATAATAGTCAAACCGATTTTTTTTTAATTTGTAAAAACAATTTACTGCTGGGCCTAGACCCTGAATGCCAAGTTTCAGCCCACAGAGAGGTTTTTTTTTTTAATGGCTGAGTTATAAACCCTTGAAAAATGCTGACAGCCCCTTTACTGGAGCAGCACTAGCGGGTGCCCTATAATGAACTTTTAAATGACTTGAGATAATATCTGGAAAGCCAAGCCTGAAATATATTTCTGGGTTTGAGCCGTTGCCAAGGCAAACACAACACATCATAAGTCATCCTCATGATTCTGAGCGCATAAATTGGAGACACTGCATATAAAACCCAAATATTAGGTATTCTTCGTGGCCAAACTCTGTGCTGGTTTGATGTTACAGAGCAGCAACAGCTGTGCAAGGACGAAATGTCGAGCGTTGCACGTCTCCAAAGAAGAGAAGTGTCTGTGTTTCCACAGCTCTGCCTTGACATTGTTAAATAGGAGCCTGCCCAGCCCTAATAAATCCTCCACCATTCCGCTGCTTTTAAGTGGAACCCAGGTGGCTTTCAAAATAAAAGCTCGTCCTGGCCGGCCAAGGAATGTTAATCTGCTCTGTGACCACACGGTTGCTCTGTCCTAAATTACCACAGACACATCTTAGAGCTGTAACACCCTCCTGGCTCGCAGGAGGATCTTGCCGGCCACAGCGAGACCTTTCCCCCCAGCACCGTGGGCGCTGCGTGTTTCTGATTTCACAAGGTGTTTAAAGCACGATGGGGATGCAGGATTAGACCCTGGAAGGGTCATTTTATGAGAAGAGTTGTTGTTTCATTTATCCTTCTCTTTCTGCCCTTCTGATCTTTCGGAATATTCAAAGAAAAGCTGAAATTAAAGTCTCTGCTCAAGCCTAAACCAGCTTTAGTCCAGGTGCACCAGAGAGGCCAGTGAGCCAAGTTCCTTCCATTACAGATGGGGAACAACACAGCCCTCTGCAAAGGAACATCTCCAGACCTTTCCTCAAGCAGCTGTGGGGACACCTTTTCCAGCTGCTGGCCTGGAGAAATCGTTTAATTCTGGATTTGAAGATTCAAATCTGCAGCAGAGAAAGCAGAACCTGAGCTGGCTGGAGTTTAATTCTGGATTTGAAGATTCAAATCTGCAGCAGAGAAAGCAGAACCTGAGCTGGCTGGAGTTTAATTCTGGATTTGAAGATTCAAATCTGCAGCAGAGAAAGCAGAACCTGAGCTGGCTGGAGTTTAATTCTGGATTTGAAGATTCAGATCTGCAGCAGAGAAAGCAGAACCTGAGCTGGCTGGAGAAAGGCAGCGGGACACCAATATTCCAGTGCTTATTGCACTTAGGGAACCCTGGAATGCTTTGGGCTAGGAGGGACCTCAGTGATCAGCTCATTCCACCCCCTGCCATGGGCAGGGACCCTTCCACTAGACCAGGCTGATCAAGCCCAGTTCAACCTGGCCTTGAGTTATCTTTGGGAACTGAAAGGTTTGGCAGCTCCCCGGTTCTTTGTCACTGCACACACTGGAAAAATGCCCAAAAGTGTCTCTGTCAGTGACTGCAAAGAACATTCAGTGATTGATAACAGGGTTGAAAACCTTTATCTGAAGGAAGGAGCCTCTTGGGCACGTCAGAGGGGCTGACACACTCTGCCCCATTTTATATATTAGCCTGGAAAGCAGCATTTTCATTCCTTCAGAGCCTTGGATCGCCCACGAGTCCAGCGTGGTGCCACACCTGGATGTGCTCCGTACTCACAACTACCGGCGCCAGCACTGAGCTCAGTCCACTGGAAATGTTCCACATGGAATAGCTGTCTTTGGAGAAGGTCAACAACACAGAGCCCACCCAGCCTGAAGATGCTGGAGGGGCTTGCTGGCTGCTCCATGAAAAGGAAGGAACCAGCAGGATTTCGGATGGAAGCGTGGCCATACACGGGGCACGTATTCCTCCTCTGGAAAAAGGATTCACCATGGATTGCTGGATCTGTCCAAAACTCACCAAGGAAAACAACCCCCCCTGGGTCTGATCACCAGACTTTGTTATTAAAAGGGGTAAAAGGAGAACTCCCACTTGGAATTTCACTCGTTTTAAATGAATAAAAAAGAGGAACAGCAGTGGGAGGGAAGAGGTGCTGCACTCAACCCGTGATGTGGCGACTCTTGAAGAATATCAGGGTTAAAGAAGTCCAGATAATCATGTGGAAATATCCAATGTCAACAGTCTTGGGACAAAAGGAAACCCTCTGTTGCCTTTGCTTGCCCAGCTGAATTCCCAGTGGGTTTCCTCAGGAATGTGCAGGGTCAATTTGGGATGCACATGGAAGCTCCGTGCTGGGCATTCCCTACCCAGACTCCATCCAGAGGGTTCAGTGCCACCCAGGATAACTCCCTGAGCCCAAGCAGGCAGGGCACAGCTCGATGGCTTTTCAGATCTCCACGTGTGACTGTCACTGGGATTCTCAGAATTAATTGCTGTATTCTGCTAATTGGCAGCTTAGCGACGGCGCTGGGCTTGTGGAGGGAAACCAGACTCCCAAAAAATTATCTGGAACCTCAATCCCGCTGCTTTTGGATGGGAACTGGACAACTCACTGCCCTCCCTGAACTCTTGAGATGCATTTGAGAGCCACATCTGCCCCTCCTTTCACGAGTCACCTCTGAGGTTTAAGGACAGATGTCTCGGAGGTCGCTCTGGGGGGAAATGAAGCTTTTCTTTACTCAGGAACCAGTTTTATAACCCAAGTAGGAAACCTCTAAACTTCATCACCAAAAAAAAAAGTGATTTGGAAGAGGTAAACAAATGTCCACATCCAGCTATAAAGCCAACTACTGAAAACCATCAAGGGATTTTGTTGTCACTTTAGAAGCTGCTCTGCAGTAAAGAGCCACAAAGAAAAACTCTGGGATTAAAGGGAGGGTGCATGGAAAGGTATGTGCCTCAAGATTAATGCTGTGGAGTCAAAGAAAAGCTGTTATTTCTGACATTTTGACATAGCATCACTTTAGGATCTGGTTCTTATTAGCCCTTTCTGTGCCTTTTAAAGGTCTATTTTTTTTTTTCCCCAACCAAAAATGTCAGGAAATTTGGAACAGAAACGTACAATAAAACACGTCCCCTGACCCTCTGATCTATCAATCTTTCAAATAAACAAAGATAGCTGGATGAGCCAGGAAAAGGTTATTATATATAGTTACCTTATGTATAATGGTCAATATTCACTGCACACACTCGGGTTATATAAAAAAATGCGATGTAAGTGAAGCTTTTTGTGGAAGATTTTTGCCGTGAAAGGCCCGAGTTACTCAGGGTGGTTTCGTTTTCAGGCCGCGTTCTGTGACCTTCGAATTTCACACCCTGTATTATTTATAAATGAGACATTCAAGCAACACAAATTCTCAAATAAAAAACGTGCACTCCGTCAGTGGAAAAGCAAACAAAAGGAGCTAATGTACTGTGGCTACGAAAATTTTCAAACAAAGTAGCAGTAATTTACTGCCCTGCTACTAACGGGACCCCACAAATCGAATGAGAACCCTGAGCCCCATCAGGGGAGCTTGATTTACCCCGTATCCCCCAGATAATAAAGGAAAATAGAAAGGTAAATTGTGCATGAATGTGAAAGCTGTAATTCTTCCCCTTTCAGCATACGTATCGAATTCGCATCGAGTGATTTCAAAGGAGAATCTGGAATCTCTGAAGGACTGGGGCCAAAGGCAGGAGGCCTCGATCCGCCTGGTTTTCCCCACGGTTTGGTTGTGTTGATGTTGTTTAGGATGTAGCTTGCCTAAGAGTCAAATTCTCCCTGGGAGATCACCGAGATTTTCCCTCTGGGAACTCCCAGCCAGGTCCTTTCCCTGCCTGGAAGGACGTGCCAAGGTGGCAGCTTCAGCCAGGATTTGTCAGTGAGGGTGGCACAGCTTCCCCTGGGACAGCCCCCAAAGCTCCATGAGCAGCCTGGCTGCACCCCAAGATGTCCTGCAGCCCTTCCCTGGCCTCCTCCTGTGCTGCAGCTCTTGTCCAGCCCTTCCAGGGAATGTTCTGCCCACATCAGGATCCCCAGGAAGTTCAGGACACACAGTCCCAAATGCTGCACCTCTCCCATCCATTGTTTGAACCTTCCACAGTCGTCTTCTGCTGTGGATCCCCAGGGGAGGGACACCAGAGGTGATCCTTGATAAGCCTTTGGATGTCAGGGATAAATCCCAGCTGGACCTTGGACTGTAAAATCCTGACTCCTGCTGCCAAACTCTCCAGGGAACGTGGAGGGAGCACCATGGGACTGGGAAGTGCTGCCACACAAGGTCTGTGCCCCACGTGGGCTGTGGGGAGCTCAGAGCCTCGGCTTGGGACCCTGGATGTCTGGAAATGGAAATGGTTCCCAAGCTCTGCCCCATCCCAAGGCTCTATACTTGTTTGTCTGAGCTGATAGGCCATGGAAGGAAAAGGAAAATAGGCAAAAACTCGCAGTAATGGTTTTCTTTGGAAGCTGAAGGACCAAGGGAAGAGCTCCTGGGAGGAGGAGGAGGAGGAACCAGCAGCAGGAAATGAGCTGCATCCCAGTCCCAGTTCCCTCAGCTCCGGCTCAGCCACATCCAGGACACGTCCCTGTGCCTCTGGAGGAGGCTGCAGGTGGGAATGGGGGCACTGGGAGGACTGGATCAGGGGAAGCTGCAGCGACAGCATCGTTCTCTTATCAGCCCTGCAGAATGAACGGCCACTGGAGCTGAGTCCTGCTCACAGTTAAAAGAATATTTCAAAGCTGACTCTTTCCTGGCATAGACTCCCATATTATCTTTGCCTAAGGATGCAGAGTTCCCAAACAATTCCTCCAGTGTAGCAGAGGTAAAGAGGCTCTCATTCCAATTCTGGCCTATTTCTCTGTAAATAAACTGACATGGGATGGAGGGAAGAAGGAAAAGCCTCTCCTTCCATGATCCTTTCTGTGGGGAGAGGAGCAGCTGAATGGAGGGCTCTTCACCTTAGTAAAGAAGGAAAAGAAGATGGGAAATAGGGAGCTTTCCCAAACAAAGAGCTGGAGCAGGAGCTTGTCCTGTGGTGTGAGGGGAGAGAAGGGGAGGACACACACAGGGAAGGAGAAACCCAAGGAGAAATCCCTGTAGGAACACACATGGATGAGGCTTTTCCCAGCCTCTTGGAGCAATGAGCCACGGTCCCCATGGGACATCTCCCACCTGGGGCTGCTCCAGCCTCCCCCAGCCCAGGGGAATCTCAGCTGGAAACCTGGGAGTGAAAAGCTTCATATGCTGCCACCAGCCCCCTGAAATGGGGTTTTTCCCACCACCAGAGCCCCCTTTTTCCCCTCCAACCTCACTTATTTCTCCTTATAGAACTAAATATTTGTAGGATCATATTTTCATTTCTCTTTCTCCCTCGTGGCATTCCCTCTGCACACCATGGTTTACCAGCAGGGAAAAGAGAGAGAAATGCTCATAGCTAAATCTCCCCCGTTTAAAAAGTGATTATTTTTTATTTTTTATGCCCAGTTTGTTTGTTTTTTTAAGGTTTTGGTGAGAAACCACCTCCTCCCTCCCATCAATCTTTTTAAGGTTTTGGTGAGAAACCACCTCCTCCCTCCCATCAATCGTTGCTTTCAACAGCTCTTCACGGGTGGCTGCATCTCTTTTAAATTCATTTCCTGCTAAAAAGAATAAACAGGCAACTGTTTAATGCTGTCCATTTAGCTTATTTAATAGAAATTGAAACCTCAATAGGGCTCAGCTGTAAGATAATCACTGCACAACTCACCCAGCGAGGCAAAGCAGCAGATTAAGCCATTATTTCAAAATGCAGAATATTATTATCGAGCTGTTCCTCCTTCCCCAGCACGGGGCACACGCTGGAGGAGGAGACGCTCGCTTCCAACAGGCAGAGCTGGAGCCACTCGGAGCGGGCAGGGATTTCACTGGGAAATCTGGCTGGAAACTGCTTTCATGTGGTGAATTTAACAGGCTTGAAAATGAGTTTTACTGGGGTGCTGGCGTGACCTCGTGGCTGAGAGCGGCCGGGACGAGTGGATGTTGACTCCTTGGGATGCAAAAGGAGCGAGAACCGAGCGCACGCTGCGTTTTCTCCTCTGAGGTTTGCGCTGCCCAGCTCAGCGTGTGCTGCCCAGGGCTCGGCTTTATCCGAGCAGGAGTTTCCGAGGCTTTGAGGAGAAGCAGCAGCTCCCACGTGAAAGCCCCTGCTGGTGTTTGGGACAAGACAAAACCTGCGCGCCTCTGCTGCCGGGAGCTGCGGGAGAAGCCGCCCCTCTGACTAAGCTTTTTCGGGCACGAACGCGTTTTAATCCCCTATGTAAATCCGTGTTTAGGTGTGGGAGCTGCCAGCGCTCTAAATAATGCTAATCGAGCTCCGGCAAAGGGGCCGGTAATCCCCCAGGAATGCGGGATTCAGCCCAGCCGGTGCTAATTGCCGCATTCCAGGTGGATTAGAAGCCGGGAAGTTGATTTTTACCTGTTTCTGAACGATATCTCTGCCTCAGGAACAGGTGTCGGGGTGGGAAATGGTTCAGTCACTGAGCATCAGCTCTGCTGGGACTCTCCAAAGTCAAAGCTTTGCTTTCCCTGGCATTTCCGAGCTTTTGGGTGGATTTGTGGCCTTTATTTTCATTTTCTAGGCCACTTAGTTATTTCTTAATTTCTGAGAAACCAAAGAAAGCTGCCAAACAAGGAAAGAAACATGGAAAGAGAGCAGGTTCAGATGGGATATCGGGAAGAAATCCTTCCCTGGGAGGGTGGAGAAGCCCTGGAATAAAATTCCAGGATCCCTGGAAGTGTCCAAGGCCAGGTTGGATGGGGTTTGGAGCACCCTGGGATAATGGAAGATGTCCCTGGGGTGGGACTGGATGAACTTTAAGGTCCCTCCCAACCCAAACCAATCTGGGATTCCATGATCCTGCCTGGGGGAAGCACCACCTCCACTTCTCCCACAGCTTTGGGATGTTCCCCGAGCACAGCCCAGGCCTGCCACGAGCACCTGGATGAATCCCTGCAGTGGGATGAGAAATCCATTCTGACAACACCTTCCCTCAGCAATCTGCTGGCATTTGGGAATTCTCTGCTGAATGACCACAAGCTTTTCTCCCTTTCCCACCAGCAAGCAGCAGCCCTTTGATTTTTGTCTTCTCCACTGAGTCCTGGATCACCAGAAAGTCCTGCTCCTTCCCTGCTGGGAAGGCAGATGTGAAAGAATCAACCTAAAGTCCTCAGAATTACATATTCTCCTCATCCTTCAGCACAGAAAACATATTTATGCATAAACATCAAACACTGTGAACACATGTTCAAAAAAAACATTAACAAAACACACACAAAAACAGTTGGGAAAACCATCTGGGGCAGAATTCCATGATGGGAAATTTCCATCTCCATAGTAAATGCTTGGGAAATGAAAAGAGTGGTTGACAAATTGCCCCGTGAGGGTGGCTAAGAGCATCCTCAAAGCCAAGTTTGGCTCAGGAGCTGCAGCCACTGCCTTGCAGTGAGGGAATCTCAGCAATTTGCCCTAAATAATTAACAATGCTTCATTTACAAAACGAAGGGGAATGAGAAACCTCTCATTTTTTTACAATATATACCCTTTGGAGAGCTCCAAATCACACCTAATTACCACCTGCAAATGTATTTTGTATTCTTAAAGCCTCAAAATGTCATAATGAAACACATCAGGGCAAACTGAGTGCATGGTGCTTGTGATTTTTGAGTTCAAATCCCAAGATCCACCAGAAAAAAACGTGTGACAGAGCATCTTGGAATATTTTTGCCATGAGGAACATTTTCCTGGTACAAGGAACGAGCACAGCAATCTCCAGAAATCACAGAACCACACGGAATGAAATGTCAAAGGATCCTGAGGCAAACGAGGTTTATCTTCAATCCCCCCTGACCCTCTTTGTTTGCTAATTTGGTCAAGTCAAGAAAAACTGAGATTTTTAAATCTGATTTCTGGTGGTTTGGGGGTTTTTTTTCTGCCTTCTTACCTTTATCTAATTCACTTGAGATGTTCCATGACAACGTGGGCATGAAATCAGCAACGACCGAGGAATTCGCTCCTGGAAGGGGAAAAGAGAAAAACCAAGGGATGCTGTTAATATATGGATTCTATATCATCAGGAATCGAGTTGCTGTCAAAGGAATAAAATGATTTGATGCTCTGTGCTGGCAGGCTGAGACATCTGGGCAGCAGAAGCAGCCCAGGGGGAGAAGGCAGCGGGCCAGGGCTGGAGTTTGTTTTGCAGTGCTGTTCGCTGGGAGGCCTCGTGCTAATTAATTTCAATCTTTGGGATGGACTCGACCCACCCTAAAACCTCTCCATGGGTTTTATAGAGGTTGAATGACCCAGCAGCAAGGGAAACACGGTGCTGAGAGGCTGCTGAAGGTGTTATCTATTAATATTTACAAACCATTTCAACCCTGAAAACCCAAGTGCATGAGCAGGGATGTGGTTTATGTGCTGAAGTTAACAGGGTTACTTGTAGGAAAACTCCTGGAAAGAGGGGCTGGAAGGATTGATCTGAACTCCAGCAGCACCTGCTCATTGCTGGGAGAATTCTTTCATCTTCAAGAAAAAGCTGAGTGGGGATTTAAGTCTTTGCTTATATCTTTACCTAATTTTAAACAGCCAATGTGTCCTGCCTCAGCTCTAGGTCATGGTAGAACATTCCCTGTATCCAAACGTGGATGACTTCACCCAGGATCTGGGATTTACTGTCTCCCTATAACAGCAGATCCACATGCAGCCTATGAGGCTGCTCAGGCATCAGGGAAGGCTTTTGGGGTCATCCCTCAAGAATAAACAGACTTTCTGTGAGCCTTAGTGAGTGCTGGTGGAAGGGTGGGAAGAAGGGGTGTGCACACACATCCCATGGCATGGGACGGGAAAGCACCTCCTGATTCCCTGTGTCCAGCCAGCCCCAAGGAACCTGACCTGGAGAAGGAGGAGAGAGGTGCTGGGTGGGAGTGTTCCAGCTCTGAGTGTGGGAGAGGGAATGTGAAACAAAAGCAGCGCTCAAGCGTGCCAGTCCTGGAAAGATTCCCTGAAAATGAACATCCCACAGCCCAATCCTGCACCCTGGATGGGCCACCAGAGCTGGGTGATCTCAGAGGTGCACAGGGAGGGCAGAGCTGGGATGCTGAAGTCACCAGAGCTGGGTGATCTCAGAGGTGCACAGGGAGGGCAGAGCTGGGATGCTGAAGTCACCAGAGCTGGGTGATCTCAGAGGTGCACAGGGAGGGCAGAGCTGGGATGCTGAAGTCAGATGAGAACAGAAATGCTCTGAAGTGCATTCATTTCGCTGTGACACCATCCTTTAGCTTATTCCCACATTTCACTCACAAAACACGGCCTGCAAGGATATGCAGGGATGCTCTGCCTTTATTTGATGTGTTGGTAACTCTTCCATTCCATTAAAACATCACCAGAAACTGTAAACACCGGGTCACACAAACCCAGAAGCCGTTTGCTTCACACACAGCCAGTGCCCTCTTTATAAATAAGGCCTGGCTTAAAAGCCCACCTGCTTATTCAGCACTCTGCCAAGCATTCCCAACGTAAACAAGGAATTTGAAGGCATTTTAACTCCCCTGGGAGCACATCCTGGCCTGTGCAGATGCCCAGGGCAGAGCCCACTGCTGGGGACAGGCCCTGGGCACAGGGAGGTGGCACGGCCGGCGGTGGCACGCGTTGGCACCAGCTGGGATTTTGGCCCACTGGGTCCATCCCTTCTCATCTCTGCTTTTAATTAACAGCTGAGCTTATCTAACCCTAATTTTTGGGACCACATGGCTTAAACTTGCAGGGTTTAAGGAAAACAAAGTGGATCCAGTGCCAATATCAGAGTCATGGTGACCATGACATGATGGGCAGGTGACAAATAACCAGTGGCCAAACGCTGCCCAGGACCTGGTCGGTGTCAGGCTGTTCCAGAGGTTGGGATGGGATGCCTGGTTCCCTATCCCTCCTTACCCTTCCACCTCTCCTAGCCAAAAAATGGGACAACTCCTGTGGTAAAACCCCTCCAAGACTGGGATCTGAGGTGCTGTTGCTCCTGCTGGGACCAAACTGGTTCCTCCCTGTGCCCAGAGGCACAGCCCAAACCCACAGACAATGGGTTACCTCAGTCACACACTCACATCTGGCACTCCACAATAGATTTTCTGTAGCTACTTTGGCTCACCTGGAAATATTTTAGCATGAAGAGCCCACAAAACAACTGTATTCCAGCAACAGGTAACACACAGCAACCAAAATTACACAGAAAGTAGTGACAACACTGTGACCACATGTAAGATTTGTTATTTAAAACTCCAGAGTGTTCATACTGGTGTGTGAACAGGAATAAAGGCTTTGAAAACACGACCATGAATCTCACAGAGCAGACACCCAGCAGCTCATCTACAGGACAAACCACATTAGAAGACCAAACCTTCCCATTTGTGAGATTGGCTGGTGACTCGTGATTTTCTGACATTCCTCAATTAAAGCCCCAAAGAAGAGCAGAGCATCACCGTGCCCTGAGCAAACACTTTGTTTGATGGGAGGGAACTCACAGAGCAGCTACACTGTGCAGAACGAACCACCCCAGTGCAGGGAAATAAAACATCCCAGAGAAAAGGTCCAGGAGACATCCCTGAATTCCGTTTCTACCTGGGATGACTCAGGATTGCTGTGCAGGGAAGTGAGAGCGGTGACACCTCCCCTCGGAGCAGCCCTGTGGTAATTCCAGAAGGGGAGCTCCCAGGCAGCCCTGCAAGGGATGAGTCAGGGATCTGCACGCAGCACTTGGGGCACTGGAACAGACTTGCCCGTTTGCTGTCACTGCTTCGAAATAGGGGAGAAAAATCTGCTTAATATCAGATCACAGAATGCCAGGATCACTGAGGCTGGAAAAGCCCTCCAAGGTCATCGAGTCTGAGCTGTGCCCGATCCCCACCTTGTCACCAGCCCAGAGCATTGAGTGCCACATCCTCATTCCTTGGACACCTCCAGGGATGGGGAGTCCAGCCCTTTCCAAGGCCTGACCACCCTTTCCATGGAGAAATTCCTCCTGATGTCCAACCTGACCCTCCCCTGGCACAGCTTGAGGCCGTTTCTTCTCGTCCCATCGATATTGCGACTGAATTTTGAACGTGGAGTTTAAAAACTAATCCTAACTTCTTACAAATCCCCCCATGCCCAGCTTTAACTTGGACAATCAGATCTGTCTGGAACAAGAGTCAGCCTGAGAAATGTGATCAGCAGACAGAGCCATTACCCCGTTAAGGTTGCATTTATCCATGGAATCATTCCAGATCAATGATGACTCTTCTTAACACTGGCAAGATAATTATCTGTTCCAACCTATTAAGAAACATTGGGTTTAAGTTAATGAGGAGTCACAACAGGCTGTGAAAAGCCAAGTAAAGTGTATTCAAACACACTCCCCACAGGAGAAGTTGGCCAAGATCAGATTTTATCACCATATTGCACAAGTGTGGAGTGAATTTCACACGTCAGGCCTTGTAAAGCCTTTGTGATTAAATAAACTTCAGCAAGGTTTACAAAAAGCTGTACCTGCATTTGCAAGATGAACTAGAGACTGTAAGTCAAAAGAAGGAGATAACTGAGATGACATCAAGCCCAGAAATAATTGAAGGTTTTAATGGAGGATAAATCTGTTGTACAGAAAAAAGGAGAGAGCAAAATAAGTCTGGGAATGAGGATGTCCTGCTTGCCAGACCCTAGAGCACGAGGGATGTGTGGATGCTAAGTGGAGGAAGGGACACATCCCGTGGAAGCGTGGCCTGGGATGGACCTTTCGGGGCACAGAGATGGAAATCCCAGCTCTTGCAGGAACACATCTTTTTCAGGTGGAAGTTAAGTCCAGTTCAAACATGCAAACAAAAAATTCCAAGTGTCTCCTTCACGGGCATCCTTTGTGTGACACCAGTGGTTCATTCCATACCCCAATCCTTTACCCTATTTATACAATTATTGATATAATCAGCAGTCATTTATTTTTTCTGACAGAAAAATGAATGCGATTGCAATTCAGATCTCACTGCAGGATACCCAAACCAGCAAAAAGAACAAGGAGGTGTTTCAAGAAGAAGTCTGAATAATAAGATAAACTATTCAGAATTAGTGTTTGAGCTACATAAAGGAACGTTTTCCACTCGCAGGCCCCTTTCTGAATGTGAGCAGAAATCCTTCCCCAAGCCAGCCTTGTTATCCTGTGAAGGAATTTGCCTAAGGAAGTGATAAAAGCCCAATTTCCCGAGACATTAAAAACAAGATTGGGCAAGACACGGCTGCAGACACCAACGGGGAGTTATCCCACGCTGGCAGCAGGGTCAGGGCAGGACAACCTCACACGGGATTTCGGCACAGCTCTTTTTGGCCAAATCACCCATGAACATTTTACAGCCTCAGATCTACCAGAAACATCAACTCCCCCTTCAAGAGGGGGAATAAAAATCTCCCACAAACAGACTCCTCAGCTGTCCCACTTGGACAGAACTTCAGGAAAACAGGAATGGCAGATAAAGCTGTACAGACCTAGAGAAAAGCTAATTATCCTAAGTGCTCGGTATTTTTTTGCTTTTCTGCACATTCCAGACCAACACTTCATCTCTGCCTCTGTCTGGTTCCTACCTGACTGATCCCTTCCAGGATCTTCCCACAGATCTGCCTCCTGGCTGTTTTTCCTCTCGGTCCTATCTCCCTCATCTTCCTCTTCTGCCTTTTGCATTCCCTGTTCCACCGATCCTTTGTGAGTTCCCCTGCACGTTTCCATCTGATCTCCCCAGATATTCCATTTTGCAATCAGCCTCGTTCCAGCCTCTCCACAGCCCACCCCGGAGCTGCTGAAGGAAATCTAGACAGACTGTAATGGATAAAACCCATTATTTACTCATTTTCTTGTCTGTTTAAAAGCTGGCACCGTCCTGAAATTTCTATCAGGTACCTCAAATTCTGCTTCTACCTTTAATGTGTGAGAGGATTTTCATGACATCAGGATCTATGTCTGCATTAGAATTCTCCTCTTTCCAAAGGAGGTGGGAATTGGGAATACTTCAATCAGTTGAATGAGGTAAAAGTGCAAGAAGATGGGGAATTGTTGAGCTTTTCTGCTCTTTGAGTGAGGCAGGTGTCTCTCCAGGAGAATCTGCTGCCTTTAATAGGATGTGGTACCTCAGGTGAAGCCCTATGGATGCCAATCCTCATCCCACAGGACAAACCTTCCATGGATTATTTAAAAAACCAGTCCATGTTTAAAATATATTCCTGCAAGGAGCCTCCACCTGCCATGCTCAGGTGAAGCTGCTATTTCGAATAATTTGGAAGACAAGAGCCTACAAATTATCCACAATAAAATCTGCCCCAGCACAGACCTTATAAAGATGTCCCTGGAGAGGAGGGTGAAACGCTGCACTGGCATTTTCCCAGCTAGCTGTGCTCCCCCTGGTTATTCCATGGCTGAAAAAGCACAGGGAAAGCTGGTTCTGCCAAAACCTTGCCTGGGCAGGTCCAGGGGATGAGAGTTTATCAGATCACAGGATCACTGAGGCTGGAAAAGACTTGAGGATCACCCCAGTGCCCGATGCCCACCCTGTCCCCAGCCCTGACCACTGAGTGCCACATCCATGGGCATCTCCAGGGGTGGGGACTCCAAACCTTCCTGGGAGCCCCTTCCAATCCTGACCACCCTTTCCATGGAGAAATTCTTTCCAATATCCGAGCTGAGCCTCCCCTGGCACACCTTGAAGCCCCTTCCCCACCCTGTCCCTTGTTCCCTCGCTGCCCCCTCCTGTCAGGGAGTTGTGCAGAGCCACAAGGTCCCCCCTGAGCCTCCTTTTCCCCAAGCTGAGCCCCCTCAGCCGCTCCTCACAGCACTTAAATGATTCCTCCAGAGCTCCAAACTGTCATCACCATGTCCAAAATGCTTTTTCTGCTGGCAAAGGACCCCTCTGGAGCTCTCCAGGCTGCTCCGTGCAGAGATGATGTTGTGGGGTGCTAAGAACCTTCAAATGGTTAATTTTGTTCCAGCTCTTAGAATGTGAAACTCCTGCACTATCTGCTGTGTTATCGTTATTGATAGCCCTGGGCAGGCTGATAATTGGCATTTGATAGGGAAATTTTCAACACCGGTGAACAATTCAGGCTCTGTGGATTTCAGATCCACGAGACATTAATTTCCAGCTTCAAAAGGGAGACGTGCAGCGGGATGATTTCATTTAGTGCAGGACTGGAAATTGTTAGGAACTTCATTTCTATCCCATCTCTTCCATCTATCAGAGCACCTCATCGCTGCTACTGGCATTTTCATCAGCAGGACCTCTCTGCCTGGGAGTCTTTCTAAACCCTCCAGCTCCCCAGGGCTGGAGATAAAGGCAAGGATTAACCCATTTAGGATGCACCATCAGAAAGAATCCCAGTGCCCTGTTTCTGGTTTCAGGGCAGGGAGCCACAAGTGCTTCGGGCACCTGACCCCTCTGCCTCCCCTTTTTCCTGCAGATCTGCTCTTTCCCAGGAGGACACAGCAGCTTCTGGCTCAGAGCGGGGCAGTCACTGGGGTTTCCAATAAAACCCACCCCAAAAGGCTACTGGGGAGAGTAAAACTCGTTCTCAAAAACATCATTCTTGAATCTCAGTGTCATCAGGAAACGGTGTGATTGCTACACAGGAGCGTCTGCAAACTCTTAAAATACCTTCAGATGTTTTGGCAGCAGCCCGGTGCCTTCCACGAGTCAGTATTTTTAGTAACTTGGTCTTTGGCTAAGGTCGTATCAGTTTAAATTTGTTTTCTTCAGCGGGGACCGGAGACATCTCTTGAAAGAAGAGGCTTTTAAGAGGCCCATTTTATATGCTAATACCTTAATCCTAAATTTCTAATTACCGCCCTACAATTCCTTTTGATTGCAGCTATTAATTACAGATTATCATTAACGTTAGGTGGATTTAGAAGTCACTGTGGAATCTGGGTGCACTTTACATTACTCCAAATTGGGTCGTTAACAGTTCCACTTAAGAAGAGCAAAACACTGCGCCCTGGAGCAAGGCACAGCTTTAATGACAGGGAATGAAGAAAAGGAACGGCCACTTGGCCGAGGGCCAGCGTTTCACAGCTCACAGTCGAGCCTTTGTGCTTCTGAGCTGGAGAAATGCGGCCACGATGGCACTTGAGGGCACTTCCAGCAGACCTGGAGCACCGCACTCCTGGGATGGCACCGCTCAGGTGGACCCCGAACGATCCCGCACCGCACGAACTCCCAGAATCTCCCAAGTTTTTCTAGGAATGATTATTTGGACTCGGCTCAGTCTGAAATAGGAGGGATGTGGAAGGGAGGTGCTGGAGGAACACGGTGTTTTCTTGCCCGTGAAGAGAGGTTTTAATGGATACGGATCCAGAGCCTGGTGGATCCTTGGTAGCTGTAACACTGGAAGAGGGCACAGCAGAGCTGCTTGTCAGGCAAACTTAAAAAGGCTGGGAATTTACATAATAAATGCACATTTCCCATCTCTCCAAACCTACCTGGATGGTTTTTTTCCATGCCCTGAGCTCTTCTGGGCATCTCAGACTGGTGGAAAGACAGAAGAGAAAATGGAAGTGGGAAGCACCCAAAGAAAACTGGATGACTGCAAGAGAAGGAAGCAAAAAGCTGACAAAAACAGGAAGAAATTACTGGATGGGGCTCGTCCAGAAATGGATGTGACAGAAACAGAGGAGTCACAAAAACCCATCGGAATATCACGAGGGAATGGAGAAGGAGGAGGATGTCCTGGGGCACTGTTAAGTGAAGACTCTTCAGTGCCAGGAATGGTGAGGAAGAGCCCAGGGAGGGATGGAAGGAGCATTGGGAGACAACACTGGCACAGCAACACCTGGGTTGTCAGGATGAAGGTTCCTGTCCCAAAAGCCTCAGAGTCTGAAAAGCGCTGAGATCCCTCCAGAGCCTCCCTTGCGAAGCCTTCGCATCCTCGTGACTCCAAGTGATCCCCAGCCCACATTTCCTGATGGAATTTGCTTTCCTGAAGGCACCGGTGCCATGCACAATCATTCTGGGGGGAGGCCTGCCCCTCTCCTGCCACAGGTTCCCGTTTATTTCCCTCGCCAGCGGCAGAAGGAGCAGCACGTGGTGGGGACGGACGCGTTTGGAGACGAAGGACGGAGCGGCTGCGCGGGGCTTTGAGCTGCACCTGCTGCCTTGTCCCTGGCTTCCATCAGTGCCACTGCACTAAATCCACCCAACAAAGGCTTGAAAGAAGGCAAAGGCGGCCAAGCCCAGGGAGGGCAAACAAGAAACCGTTTACATCCCCCATAAATCGCGGCACGCCGTAACTCCTCGCGCCTCAGCGCTCGGGGGCCGCGACTGACTGCGGAGGATAAGGAGAGCAGCGAGCCACAATTAAACCCTTATAACTTGTGAAGAAAACTACAGCAGAAGGCTGCCATGTGCAAATCCAGCGCTGTTTTTTTCGAGGCCGATAATTATTTTTGTTGCAGCGACGAAAAACGGGCCCGTGTCGGCCGATGAATTAATGGGAGGGCCTGAAACAATTACTCCTTAAATACACAGAAGTCTCCCCAGTGTAAACACGCTCCCTTTTCCTTGCAGATCCTCGTGCTCCGAGGCAGACGTTGCCCCATGACTTATTGGCTGCCCATGATGGAGCAGTAAATGCTGCCTGTTTGATGGCTGCAGCCTCATGCCTTGGATTTTACATGGCTCGATGGTGATTAATGCACAAGCTGCCAACTGCAGAAACACAAGGCCACACTGTGAAACCTGTGCTAATAGAGCTCAATTTATATAAAAAAAGGGGGGGGAATGTAAATATTTAACTGATGCCAGAGCTGGATGCTTTGGCCAAGCCGGGACTGAGCTACATTGATTGTTCAGGAGGAACTTACACCCTAAAACCCACACAAGCCTGATCTCAGACAGGCTCAGAAGGTGGATTTAAAACTTCATTTCTTCTGCTAAAAGGTTGTTTTCTGAAATTTTGCTTCAGGTTGGGCAGATGCCACTAGTAAAAGCTGCTGAGTGTGTGGAGAGCTGGGCTGGGCTCAGGTGTCCCTGGGAGCGCTGAGGGAAGCGCTGGCAGGAAGGATCCTGACCCAGATCCTGCCCTGGATCCCTCCAGCTCCGGCACATGCAGGCACAGCATCTTCCAGACCAACACCAAACCTCCAGCTAATTAGTGTTTATTAGCAGCCTCTAGAGAGGGCAGGGCTCTGGGAGGTGAAGACTGAGCTCCCTTCTCATGGCTCTGGGTTGGGTTTCAATCACAGCGGGGACACCACACCGGCTGTCCTTGTCCTGCCCCTCGTCCTGCCCCTTTGTCCTGCCCCTTGTCCTGCCCTTTGCAAGGGCCTGGTCCAGGCTGTCCTCGTGGCAGCCAACAAAAGCAATTATGCAGGTAATTAGTCTGCACAAAAGGTTTACATCGATGCTTCAGAGGTTTCTTTTTAATCCCTTCATTGGTGGAAGGAGTTAATTGATTTAGCCACAGTTACAACTTATTTACTGTAAGAAAGTTTCCTGAACCCCAGGTTCAGCAGGATCTTCTGGATTCAGATCCGCATTAACATCAAGAAAAATTAAATCCAAACTTAACCAAATTTATTTTCCCTGCTGCTTTTGGGGGGGATCTTAAGTTTCAAGCACGGTCTTGCACTGTATTCCCCATGACTTCCAAGGATATTCCAGGGAATCCCATCCCATCCCGGACACGCAGAGCTCAGCACTGCCAGCCCCATGCTGGCAGCTTAACAACAGACACCAAACCCAAAGGTTTGACAAAACCAACCTCCCGAATCCTTAAATTATGCAGCAATCCTTAGGCACTTCCCAAAGCTCAGCCAGGGCTGGTTTTGTCGGTGCAGAAGAGCCGCTTCTAAAAAACACAATTAAGACGTCGCGAGCCTTCACCTTAATTGCACCCAGCAGCACAAATGTCTGTGGGCTTCGTGACCCCGGAATGGCTTTGCCACAAAAACCCAGCCCACAGTCTCTAAAAGTTAATAGCCTGTACAATGGAAAATCAACAGGAGCGGGGCAGAGTCGGCGTGTTCAGCCCTAACTGCTTCAGCAGCCGCCGAAGCCTCACGGAAGGATAAACCACTGATGATTTTTTTATTAGCTCGACAAACAAGAAGCTCAGCATTTGGTGCCGTGCTACTGCAGAGCCACAGGGATTAGGTTTCAAAGCCGTGGCAACTGCCATGCTTTAAGGAACTCGTTAGGCTGGAAATGGATATAGGCTCCCTCTGGAAGGCAAGGCAATCCAAATAAACACGCTGAGCGCAGCAGCACATCCAGATGAACTTCCAGGGGTCCCCCTGTTCTCTCCCAGGAGCAAAGCCCAGCAGTGCCAGGGTTTATGGAGATCCAGAGGTCCCCCTGTTCTCTCTCCCAAAAGCAAAGCCCAGAGCAGTGCCAGGGTTTATGGAGTTCCAGGGGTCCCCCTGTTCTCCCAGGAGCTGCAAAGCCCAGCAGTGCCAGGGT
>VZTH01004628.1:0-47449 GCA_013397815.1 Aleadryas rufinucha
AGCGTTGTCCTTATTCCTGACAATGATCATCTGAGTTGGAGTGAGGTAAAAGCGAGTTTTGCACTGACTGGGGGTGGGGGGGGAGGGGCTTTGGGAGATATGTGCCATAGATGGATATCCTTTGCTGATGCCTGAATTTTTTCATGAGGGTGGTGGAAAGTATACAATGCCACGTGGTGTCCTGCATGGCTGCTTTCTGAGGCACAGAGCCACTTCCAATTCATGTGTGATTTACAGCCTGCTCTTGCTTCCTTCCTGACCAACTGCATGAACTCTGTAATAATTGGTGCTGGTATGTTCTTATATGATAAAATAATCCGCTGTATTCTTGATTTCACTCAAAGCAGGTACATTTTTTGTGCAGCTCTTTAGTCACAGAGTGAGTGAGAAACAGGAGTGAGTGAGAAATAGGAGTATGATGTGCAGACACATTTGGTAGCACCATCAGAGGGTGTGGTGGTTGTGCTGGTGGCTGGAGAGGGGGTGTCCAGGTGTCAGGTGTGCAAAGAGCAGCCCTAGTTTGCAATGAGCTGATGACAGCAGAGCCCCAGGAGAAGAGAAGCCTGAGGTGGCCCATGAGATGCAAACCTGCAGCTCTCAGCTGATGGTACCATAGCTCCTGGTGCTATCTACAAATGTCAGCAGCCTTCAGGGGTTAAAAACTGGATGAATTTTGGAATATGGTCCCTCTTGGGTAACTGGCCACTGAAGATGATGATCTTTGCACAGGAATTAACAGGGAAAGAGGGATTTAAGGAGAGGAAACCCATGTGAAGGTGTGTCAGATGGAACTGGCTATCATGCAGAAGTTCTGGCTGGTACTGTAAAAGTAGCTGGAAAATATGCTGTGATGGTAGCAATGTCAATATGAAGAATGCAATGAGAAACTCATAAACGGAGCAAAAATATGAATTCCCAACTTATTTAACCTAAAATACTCTAAGGTATATGAATAGCAGACTGAGAGTTGCCTCCCCCCACAAAAAATTCTTAAAGGACCCACTCTCCTTCAGCTGAACCAGAAAAAATGGGCATTAGAACATCCTAATCAAGTTTGGATTCACCTTGAACCTCTTGTTAAAAAGGTAATTTTGTTTCTAGTTCTCTGCCCTACTATAACCCAACACCATTCTTCCCCCTGAGATCGACAATTGGATCATGCAGCTGAAAGACTGTGACATCCACCAGACACCGAGACCCCTCACGTGGAGACCACTTCCTTTGTCCTGTAAAGACTTGGATTGGGCAAGAGTGGCTGGATGCTGATCATGCAAATGACATCCTTAACAAGTCTATGCTACAGAAAAGGTGATTTGTTTCTGTTAATTGCATCTGTGTGACCCCACAGAAAACTGTCCTGGATTTCCAGCACTAATCACAGGAGCAGAACTCAACCTCCTATTTGGCTTTGTGCTCTTTTGCTTTTCTCTTTGTTGTATCTGCTTTCCTCCATGCTCCAATCCCACCTTCATATTTTAGAGCATCTTGAAGGGTTTCACAACTGTAGGTTAATTAGCAGTTTCAGACCAATCTTTACAAAGAGGCAGGAGCCTTTATCTAGCACAAGACTAGAGTGGTTTGCTCTGTCTGCTTTGGATCTGAAGGATGATGGCTCTGCTGGACAAATGGGCATGTGCTTATTGAAGCTGACACAAGGAATGGTGTTTTTTGTGTGGTGTAGGGTGAAGTTTAGCTACCATTTTCTTAGAAATCTCTAAGGATGACAGTCTAAACCCATCCTTACTGTCTATTCCAGCTTTTGAATATCTATCTCCTAGCTACAGCAGGCATGAAGAACACCTTATTACTATCTTTGTGTGTGTATATCTTTTATGTTGTTGATGTTTGTTTCCTTGGTCTCCTTTTTCCAAACTGAACTGAGCTCCAAGCCTTTCCTATAGGTCAGCTTTTCTAGAGCTCTTGTTGTTGTTTTTCTCTACTCTCTCTGATCCATGCATTCCTTGAACTGTGATGCTCAAAGCAGAAGGGTGTTTTCTTAGTGATTTGGTCAACTTTGAGTTGCAAAGAAGAAATTCTGTTTGTATTTCAAGAGTTATTTTATCAGGTTTTTTCCCTTTTTTTTCTTTTCTTCTCTTTTTTAAGTAGTTTGACATTTCCTTCTCTTTATTTTCTGATCCTCTAAAAACCCCAAATCCTTTTTGTAGAAGAGCTGCATAATCAGTTGCTTCTCATCTCTTATGCAGTTGATTATTCTGTGGAGTTTGTGCTTGTGCTCTGCATCACATTCCTTACAGGCTGCTTCTCCAAGGGGACAGTCTTATCAATTCTTCCCACTGAAAGGCAGAACATACTTAGTTTGTAGATAAGTTAACCATAGTCACTGTAATTCTGGCTGGTTTAGTGTCCAGGGAGAGTGTGACTGTATCTGCAACAAATTTGGATAATAGCATATAATTTTTTGTTTATTTGAGCATCTTTTATCCCAGTCATGTGTGGTACATGTACCTACTGCTAAGTACTGTCATGGAACCACTTTGGAACAGCACAAAGTTCAAATCTAAAAGGATAAGGGAGGTTGTATTTCATTGGAACACTTTTTTCCTAGGAGAGTTTTATAGAAACATTCAGAATTTGATGTCTTGGTATTTCCTGAGGCTGAAGTCACAGACTGTAGTATTTCCCACCAGCTCTAGATCAGAGCTGAGTTACAGCAGGATTCCTTTCACACGCCAAGTTTTGTAGGAGATTTAGGAACTTCATGCTGACTCTTTGCATGAGCCCAAAGATGCCAGCTACTGGTAATTAGTAACTAATGGAAATTAATACATGACCAATATGGGGGAATAATTTAGGTCCTACTTACATTCTTCTGTAATGAACAGCACTTGCACTTTCATGGTTGCTATTATCACAGTGTGAGCTCTGACAGAATATGAGAGCAGGGAGTATAGATCAATTTGCAATAATAATAAAAAAAATTCAGTCTGGAGGACACCAATTCAGTGATTGAATTAATGTAAATGCAGTTTTGTTCAGTCAGTGACTAAGCCAAGTTGATGCTGTATAAGTCAAATGTCACAGCTGTCATTGTCTGCAACTTCTAGTAGGACAAAACCCCTGCAAATAAACTGAGTCTGCTGCAATCTGCAGGGCCTGTTTCTGCCTGAATTTTCACTTGGTTGTGTCCCCTTTCTTGGATGTGGTTTTGTGCTCTGATGTACAGCAGCTGCCCTGAGCTGGTGGTTTCAGCCAGTGCAAATCTCTTCTCTGAGCTCACAGGCTGCTCTGTGCTGTCTGCTGGCAAAGAGTAGCATCAAATCAAGTTCCTACAGCTCTCTCTCAGGCACCAATTAAGAGTGATCCTGAAATGTGTTGTAGTACACAGCTTGAGAAACCTGACAGCTGTGTTATGAAAAGCAGGAAGAATAGCTTTTCCCCTAAATCACTGAGAAACCCCCGTGTCTCCCAGTGACTGTATTTATGAACAATGAATATAAATAATATATGCGTTTTTTACACATATGTGTTCAAATATACAAACAGTTTAGGAGCTGGTATTACACCTCTAAAATCCCTGTGAACTTTGCTTTACTTCTTCGCATCTCAGTAGCATAAATCTTGCCTTGGGGAGCTATTTGCAAGCCCAAGCAGGGGATTTCAAGCCTGTGTGAGCACCTCCTGCCCATATCACAGTGGATCAATCAATACCACAGCAGTGCGATAACGCCCTGCATCAAAAATTCTGCAGAGGCCTCGTCAAGATCTACCAGGGAATGAAACCAGGGAGTGCTACTTTGAGTGCAAAGGCTGGCCACACGTTTTGAGAGGGAGGTTGTTAATCTCAGCACTGTCAAAAAGTGTGGTACCTGGGGAAGAAATGAAAAAATAACATCAGCTTGCTTTTGTTTTTATATTTACGGCTGGGCAATGTAGTATTTCCTTTTCTTATTCCTGCTTCTGCCTTCCTCAAGGGATTTCCCACCACTGTGATGTAATAGGTCAAGTTAGCAACTGATAATGCTGCTTAGTTTGACAAGAAGATGTCATAGTTATTTTTCCTTTCTTTCTGTATACTTTTGCATATCTGTCCTTTTGTGGTATTTATCTTTTGCAGATTATCCTGTAGGACTTGGCTCCCGAGGCAGAAGAAGGACAACATTATTATGGAATATTCATGTCAGTTATGCACATTTCAAAGCTGACTCTCCAGCACCTTGTTGTGATGCAGCCACTTCTCCCCTAAAAACCAGCTGTAAAGTGCCTACTACAAATGCAAATAGCTCTAAGAGCATGCAAGGCAATACACTCTCTGGCACTGTAGCACTAAAATTTTGAGGGGGAGGAAGAAAAATTGTAATTTAACCCACAAAGCATGCCTTGCTCTTGCTTCTATTTGAGAAGGTATCATCATAATCTCTTCCAAAACCACTCTTATTAATCTCACAGCATTTATGTTAATCACAGCCATTCATGCAATTCGTGTAGAAATGAAGAACCTATGATGTCTCTTATCACAGCATCAGTGTGATAGGTAATTAAAAGCTAATCAAGTGGTCTCCCAGAGTTCTGGGCCATCATTTACCACTGTAGCCAGCATGATGGATTAAAGCAGTAATTCAGCCTGAAAAGATAGAATCCATGTTATTTTTCCTCATTTTAATTCAAATGGTAGAATTTCATCCTTTTGGTAAGATAGATGATGCCATTTCAGAATATTGTGTGTTCGTGGGTAGATTTAGGAGGGGAGGACTTAATAATAAGGCACAGGAAAAAGAGAAAGAGGTTGTTGATAGAGCAATAAAATACAGACAGCACAGCAAGGTGGGCAAAATAGCAGTCTTGGAGCTCAATCCTATTGAACACGAGCTGCAGTTTGGTGCAGTTCAGCCTGTGGATCCTCATGGATGCTCTGAGAGCTTTGTTGTGTTTTTTTCTGACAGAAGGATTCCAATATACTCACTTTCTTTCCACCTCCTCAATTACTACTTCTTATTTCCTACTTTCTTTCCTTTGGGAAAATCTCACTCATTTGGAAAGCACAAGGCCAAAGCTCAGAAACTACAGGCTAGCTGGTGTAAATCACTAAAGCACCTCTGGAGACTTTGTTAGCCATTAATGTGCTCTGTGATGTGTCTTTGAATTGTGAAACTCCCTGGGTTGATGGGGACACACATGAAGGTTTGCACCAATTATTCTCTTGACTCAGTATTAATTTGGTACCCTGGACTCTTCTCTATTAACACATTTGGAAAAATAGAGCTAAACCCTTGAGGCTCTCACATGCAAGAGTCTTCTCCATAAGGTAAAAACCACACAGTGTAGACCAATCATGGGAAAAGCAATTTTTTAAGAATCCAGGTCTCTTGAAGGCCTTTGTGAAGTGCAGTCTCTGACAAGAACACGTCTTTGCTGTCTCTCCTTAAAGCCCTGTCGTTGGGCTGCTTGTGTCAGCGACGGAAACACCACTCTCTTCTCCTCAGCAAACTGTCAGACTGTGTCAGTAAAAATGATGCACAGCACTGACAAGTTCAGGGTGGTATCAGTGCTTGTTTCCAGTAAGTGGTGTGACCTTGCATTTGACTCTACGCCATTTGTCATTAGGGATAATTAGGTGTGTTCTGCATCCCATAGCTTCCAAATTTTCTTTATGCAATTTTCCCTCTTCATCCTCCTTCACTGCCTGATTTTCTGGAGTTCTTCCTTGAGCACACTGCACCAGACACACATGGTTATTTACACTCAAGCTTCTGCTTGTATTTGATGAAAAATATGAAGCACATTTTTAGCTTAGATTAGACTGAGAATGATCGAGTATTAAACAGCTGCAGGTCACAGCAGAGGTTCATCTTGCTCAGTACTCTCTGTGAGAGTGAGCAATAGTAGAGGCAAGAAATGCAGAGTGATATTCCCCAGCACATTCTTCCAACCTCTGATATGTGACTCAGCAAATTCCTTAGCTAGAGGTGATAGATCTTGGCATTTAACACCCCTTTCTCCATTCATTTGTATTTTTGCTTTGAAATGTGCCCTGAAATTTTATGTACAAGGATTTATAAAAATTCTAAAGGCTAGACAGCTCCAAATAGTGCTGGATGCTGACCCCTGTGCCCTGCATTACTCCAGGAGGAAAGATTGTCTCCTAGGGACACTGATTATATTAGATTTTATGTTTACAGTGAGGGAGTTGGGGGTAGGTGTTCCCCTTCTCCAGGGTGCTGGGCCAGCTCTGGGCAGCTTTGCATGTTGTTCCCCAAGGCATTGACTGTTCTCAGGCTTTGGCCTGTGTGAAAAAGAGGCTTTAATGGTAAAACTCTGTGTTGCTTCAAGAAACTGTGCACTGGTTTCTCAAATAATTTATTTTAATTTGGTTCAGCGCTGTACTGATTCTGCAGTATAGCTGATTTTATGCCCTTCCATAGCAGTGACTGGTCTCTTAACAGGCAGCAATAAAACTTGACCTATGGCCCATTTTTCCCCCCCAAATAGTGATTATATTTTAATGTGGAAGGAAATGTTCTCATGCAAAACATTTCTCAAAAGGAGCAAGAATAAAAAAAATAAAACCAAAAGGGAGACAAGAAGGAATGGAAAGAAAATGGGACTTACTCTGCTTATTTGCTCCCTGTGACCTGACAATAATTTATGTGCAGTGTTAAGTAAAAGAGAAGTTGCCATAAAGTTTCGTGTTGTCTTCCTCTTGGGGGAATAATAATTGTAAAAGGGCAAAACCCAGACACAGTTTGCTGTTATAAATGGATTGTATGTATGAATAGCTTGTGGAGGAAAGTGGTGAAACTGTTGCTTATGAAGGTGTTTATTTTATATTGCTTTTGTGTGCAGGGCAATCAGACTCCACTTGTTTGTGATTTTTATTAAATATGATGCCCACTCATATTTTATGAGAAATATTTATGCAAAGTAATCTATTTGATTCGTCATCTGAAATTTATCCAATGAATATATATTGCATATGATTAATCTTCTTATATTTCACTGTTCCAAGCATTTAAAAAAAAGAGAATATAACCAGAATGGGCAGCTTCATGCTATCCAATAAACTGCAAATGAATAGAGGCTTTTAGCAAAGGTGTTTGAACTTGCAGCTCATGGCTGGCTGGCAATGTTTTGCTTTCAGACAAAATGAGTTTTCTCAAAGAATCTTTTTCTTCTCCTTGTTCTCCACTAAACTGAACTGAAATGCTTGACTTGCAGTTTATATGATTTAAGAATTTGAACTGTGTAATTGGATGGGGTCTGCAATTTGTTTCCATCCTGTGGTTGTGTTTGTCTCTTCTTGTTTCATCAGGTGCTGCAGAGGGAGAAGCTATCCCTCTTCGTAATGAAACAGAAAACACTGAAAATGTTTACAAGTTTGGGCACCTCTAGCAAAGCCTTTTTGTTCTCTAATATGTTCTTATAAATTAAAATGTCCTGGAAGCTGTTTTTCATGTCTGTTTTACTAGGGAAAAGGGTGGACTTCCTTTAATACACACTGGGATTCTCTCTTAATGACTCTGTCCATTGAGGTTGAATTTTTGTAAGCTCTGCAGACAAAGAGTGACATGTGACACTTTTTGTGACCCTTTTGTTTTGGAATCAAAGTTGTGTAATGGAGCTTTTGGTCTGTCTCCTCCCCTTCTACAGCTTTTGATGCAGGTGGCCATTTTCACTCAATGACAGAGTGACTCTGTCCCTGCCAGCACTGATGAAGTCACATCTCGGATCTTGTGGTCAGTTTTGGGCCCCTCACTACAAGGAAGACATCGAGATGTTGAAGTCTGCCCAGAGATGGGCAACAGAGCTGGTGAAGGAGGTGGAGCACAAGTCCTGTGAGGAGCAGCTGAGGGAGCTGGGGTGGTCAGCCTGGAGAAAAAGAGGCTCAGGGGGGACCTTATCACTCTCTAGAACCACCTGAAAGGAGGCTGTAGCCAGCTGGGGGTCAATCTCTTCTCCCAAGGAACAAATGATAGGACAAGAGGAAATGGCCTCTAGTTATGCCAGGGAAGGATTACATTGGATATCAGGAAAATTCTTCATCAGAAGGGTTGTCAAGCACTGGACCAGACTACCCAGGGAAATGGTGGAGTCACCATCCCTGTAGGTATTTAAAAGATGTGTAGATGTGGCACTTAGGGACATGGTTTAGTGGGGGCTTGGCAGTGCTGGCTTAACATTTGGACTTGATGATCTTAAAGGTCTTTTCCAACTTAAACAATTCTGTGAGAATTAAAGACCTTAATGATATCTTTAAAACTTGGATAAATAGAGGACAAAAGAAGAGGGAACCAAAGGGGAAACCAAAGAAGGGGGAGACCAAAGGGAGACCAAAGAAGGAACAAGGAGACACCCACTTAAAGAGGCATTTATGAGCTCATATATCCTGGGGGTAAGAGCCACCCAGCCAGTGCCCACCAGCCATGTCACAGGAGACCCAAATTGCTCTGCTGGAAGGAACTGGAAATACTGATTGGGGTGGATGGGGAAGAAGGCAGAAAACCTGACTCGTGGGAGAACTGCAAGAAAACAGTCTTTTTAAAACTTTATCATTTATGAAACAGCTTTTGTATTTTGGAGCTGGATTGAGTTTCTGATATGGTTAAGGCCATGCTGTGAATCACTACTGACAAGCAGGACATTTTTTGTTCATGACTGACAGTGTCTATATTGCCAGGCAAGATGCCAGCTTGGTACAATTGAGTATGTGGCAAAGTCAGGGTGATGGGGAAGCAGTGATGCTGATTAAGATATGGATATTATCCCAATGAGTAGGAAAGTGAAGGAAATTATCCCTTTTTTCCATAGGCTGGAAATTTAGAGTAGTATATCCCATTATTTCCGTACCTTCTCTAGTTTTCATAGGAATGTATGGAAGTTTGGTCTTGTGGTTTGGTTTTTTTTCCCAAATTAGGTAAGAACATTGTTATTAAAAATATAAGAACCACCATTCTGGGCTAGATTAAAAGCAGGTAGCATCCAATCCTTTCTCTGTTTGTAATCAGTGATTCTCCTGGGTGAGGATTAACAAGTTGCATGGGAAGTTATTTTTATCTGGTATATCCTACCAGCTCCTGGCAAACAGCAGTTCAAGGAATTTCTGAGCCACCATTAATCTGTGATGACATATTCTCTATCAGTGAGATTAAACTTTTTTTTATGATTTTGCTTTTGTCTCTACAATTTCCTGTGGCAACAAGTTACACAGTTTAATTATGAAGTGCATAAAAAATAATTTCTCTTGGTTTTGGGTTTTTTTACCTTCCTTCTGATCATTGCATTTCACATTGACTATTTCTTGGGCATCAGGAATAATGATTTGCAACCTTTCTTGTCTTCACAGTTCCTATACAGACCTCTCCTATCCTTTTCTTCCCTCTCTCTAATTCCTATAATTTATAATTTTGTATGTGTGGTTATGGGTTTTTTTCCCCCAAATGCATTAATTTGTATTCATTAGTATTGAAATTCAACTGCAATCTTATCACCCTGTTATTCAGCATTGTGAGCTCCTTTTGTGAGTCTTTGAAATCAGCACAGAATTGACTGTTCTGAATAGGTTTTTGTTATTTATTCCTTTCCCTAAACCATTTATGAATATGCTGAGCTGAACAAACTCTGGGATGGATTCTTGAGGAAGTTCCCCGCTAACTTCACCTCTCTCTCTGTCTCCAGTTTTTTGTAATTCCTTTTGTTTCTCGTGTTTTAATGTGTGCCTTAATCTGTAAGGATGTATTTGTTTTGTTGGTCTGTCCATGCCTGTGGTTCACTACATTATTTCCTATCTGCATTCACATGCTTCTCCTCCAGATGAGGTTTTTTCTCACAAAGGCAGACCTTCCCTGTTGATTACGCAGGAGAGAGCTGGGACCAAGGCCAGTGGAGTTAGGAACAACACAGCAAGCCTAGAAATCCCACTGATAAAGGAGGCTGGGATGCTTTTCTCTTTCATTCATCACCACTGCAAGAGAAGAATAACTCGATCTACCACACTAAATGCAGCCTGGGCTCCGTGTTGCATCAGGAGAAGGCAAGGGGAGAGCAGCAGACCTGGCTGGCCATTAATTGAACCTGACAAGTGTTTACATGAGGAACCAGACTGGCAGTGCCCTAAATGCACTGATTTATAAGGCTATTGATTAGCAGTGACCAGTCAGGAAGAGCAGTGGCAAACTGCTGCTTCAGCATTGCCCTTCAGAGCAAAGATCAGTGCAAACAGCCCACGCCTGTGTATTTATAGCTGTATCCATGCACTCATTACCATCCCAGGCTTCTATTAACATATTCATATATCACAACATCTGTGCATTCACCAGACCAAACCCATGCTCTGTTATCCTTCATATTGATTAGGTTTTTACACATGTATTGAGACAGATGTACTGGATGTACTTGTTTTTAGCTGATACATATTTATAAAGGAAGACAACTAAGTATGTGCCTGTGGTCACAGTTTATCTTTTCTGCCTTGCTTTCCAAGGGATACAACACAGCTCTCTTCAAGATTACTTCCCTTTTTATTGGTATCTCATCTTCCACACTGAAACAGTCTCTAAAATCCTTCAAATTGTAGATATATCTTAACACTCCCTGATGTAATGCATCATATTTATGCATCTCACAACCCAAGTATAAAATAGTCTCTTGGTCTACTTGGGTTGCTGCACATGGAATATTTTAATATTGTAAAAATCAACTATTTTCAGGCAAATATTTTCTCATTGCCTTATTACTGGAGTACTCTTTTCAGATATATAAATAAAATCTGGTGTCTTAAAATCCTTATTTATAGCAATGCTTTTGAACTTAAGATGCAAATACAATGCAAGATGAGGTTTACCATTTGCCCTTTGTCTGATAACATAGAGAAATATTATATATCAAGTCCAGTTTCAAGTCCAGTGAGCTTTCTCACTCAAATGCCTTCTGTTCTGACGAACTTGCATCTCCTGAGAGGACAGAAGCCTCTAAATAGAAAATTCCCTACCAGTTCTACTGACATGTTCTGTGACTGAAGCTCTGCAATCTCTTTTCTCCATCTGTGCTGTATGTATCTCTCTACTCACAAAATGATGAGAAATATCATGGATGCAGGACCCAAATGCATTAAACCCTAGGGAGCCTTCTCAGTAATATCAACCCTCCTCATTTACACAGTTCATTCATATCACTTGTTATTAATAGTTATTATTTTCCTTCCTCCCTTTGCACAGCTTGGCGATGCTCCACAGCCCTGGGTCTGGTGGCTGTGGAACCTGGAGTAACCAAGAGGAGCACCGAGAGATGTAGTGCCCTTCTGCACTTCCTGGTACCCCTGACCATGCATCAGGCAGGAACCTCTACTGCTTCCCATCACTAGGTGAAGATGTTTTTGCTTCTGCTCCTCAGGTGAATCAGACCTGACTTTGAATCCTGATTCCCATTCCCATTTTGTTTCTCAGTCTCTCTTTGAGAGATTTAGCTGCTGGCAGGTTCTTCTGGAGAGATGGTGGCTGGAAGTTGTCTGAAATCTCAGGATCTTCCTTTCAGAATCAGCATTGTGGATACTGAAGTCATCCAGAGGCAGGGAAATACCCAGTGCAGCATGGGCACACTTTGCTTCCTGGGCAGCTTTGGGAACATCTTTGGGACCTGCAAGCAACTCAGATGTCACCACACTGTCTCTACAGGTTAGATGCATCACCATGAAACTTTCCTTGAGGCTTTCAGAGGGACCTGATGGTTCAGGTTTTTATGGCACCAGGGAACTTTTGGGAAGGGTGCTGTGGGTGCTGTGAAGGGCAAAATGAACGATGTCCTTCAGCAAAGATTTGAGAGTGCAAAGTAGGGCAGCCATCAGCATAGTGTCACGAATGCCATCTAGCAAAACCAGCCAAAGCTTAGGTCTCTCTGCTAAATAAATAGAGCTTTTGGCGACCAAAGGTCTCATCTGTACAGAAATTGTTCTGGCCTTTAGCATGAAGTTTGCCGTGGATGTTGCAGAAAGAAAACATTTAAAAGACTGAACTGTGCAAATGGGCTTTAGAAGCAACCCTATCTGTATTTGCAAAGATCAATATTACAGCAATACTTGTTGCTATACTTCCACTGGACTGCTCAGAGCCCCTGAAACAAACCCACTGCTTTTTTTTGCCCTGTTTTGTTCAGTTGTGGCAGCTCTCACAGCTCCAGACAATAGCATCCATTAACCAGGTTAGTCCCCACTGTGACCAAGGTAAGACTGACCTGTGAGCTGCTCCTGGGTCCACATCCCTAATTCTCCTCCCTGGAGAACTAAATGAGCTTTCTGGGGGACTGGCAGGAGCCAGAGTTGCTCATCCATGAGCATGAGGACCCTTTCTGCATTTCACGCTTCTACTACTTCTACAAGAATCTTTGTAGGAAGTTGTGGGTTTTACAACTCTATAAATTGTCCTGGCAAGAAATCAATGGTGACTAAAGCCTAATGAACTGGGTTTCCATGAAAGATTTCATTAAAAACCCCAAATCAGCCAGGTGCTTAGATAGACTTACCTTTAAGCATCTGATCAGTCTTACTTTTAGTCAGCTCTCTGCTGTCTTAGCTCCAGGCATGCAAGCAGCTCAAGTCGAGATGTCTTGATGGAATAAGTTTATGTGCATGATAAATCACGGTAATGAAATATGTGCTTTCTGCTTTCCTGAGTACAGATCTAACAAAAAAAGAAAAAAAAGAATGGCAATTTCTGGTTTGTTTTTGCTTTGAATGTCCTGTGTGTAATGATGTCTGCTATTAACTTTAGGTATTATTAAAATTCCCTGGGCTGTATGAACAGAGTAGTAACTAGAAGAATTTTCTAATCCAAATTAGCTTTACTGCTAGGGAAAGTTTAGGGACTACAGCATGGCTCTTCAAGCATCTGTTGTGAATGCTGCTTTGATCACTTGTTATGAACAAGGCCTGGGTTTCACCTCTCCACCCCTCTGCTACCGCTCCAGCTTGAGAGGATGATGGATAACCCAAACTTCTAGTCTTGGAGGTCATCTTACACTTACAATCCTTTCAGCCTCCACTAATCTCTAGGAATCACAAATTATATTTCTTATTAGTGCCCTCAGAGAGCCTCAGTTTCCTTGACTGAGACAGAGTGTTAGAAAGAGACAGGATTTAAACGAAGAAGAAGAACGGAACTGGAATACAGAAGCTCTCCCTGTTTGCAAAGCACATTCAGCTGTGACTGTTGTTTTGCATGTGTCATTCTTGGTTTGCAGATAAATAGCAGCACGAATGGATTCACATGTAAATTTATCCCGTGATGATGCTGTGTAGCAGAAACAAACATGGCTCTCCAGGGCTTATCTGCTTCAGTTCAAGGGGTAGCCAGTTCCTCTGTAAAGCTGGCTGATAATGCTCAGTGTTTGCAGGAGTGAGACCAGGGGAAAGGGTGAGAAATTCTTTTTTGCTATCAACTTTGTGCAGTTGCCAACAGCAGACACAGCATACATCCATGTGTGTGAAGGGGTAAAGGGGCATAATTCTGTTAGGAATTTCCATCAGAGCATCTGCACTTCATGACCAACACAGTCCCCACCACTGTTTAATTGCTGGGGCTCATCCTCCAGGGTGCAGAGGGCAGGCCCTGCATGACTAACTGGAGCAAAAAGCAACACAGTGTTTTTAAAACCATACTCAGCTCTCCTGGGCTGAGTGATGGCACACTTCTGTCTGCAGGATCATTTAGCCAACTCCCCCTGAAACCCAACTGTTTGCAATGGAAATGCTGATATCTTATCTTCACTGGCAATAATGGAGGAACCATGAAATATGCCCAGGGAGCCCCTTTATTGGTTTTAAAGTGACAACAGAGGCACATTCAAAACTGTAATCTGCTCAGGACAGAAATTTGCTCCTTGTTATCTGTGGGTCCAAATTTAATGCGTTTTTAATTGCCTATTCACCGCACCTACCAATTAAGGCAAAATTATATCTCTTCATTTGAAAAATGTATGAGCTTTACAATTAGAAGTAATTGTCCTCGTTAATTGAAAGTGCAGCTTTATTTTCTGTTGATTGTATTTTTTTTTTTTATTAAAGGATTGTAAAGGCTTTTGAAATCCATTAAAGGGCAAATGCTATCGTGTGCTTCCACTGCAGTCACAAAGGACAAACTCAGGGCTCAGCTCAGCACTTGGGGGCTCTTTAAGCTCTGTGAATATTCAACATAAAGTTAGTGATGTTTAAATATGCTAAACTGTGCCAGAGGGTAACTTTCACACTGGACATCTTTTTCTCACTGCTATCAGTAGCACTCTGATTCTTGCCTCTTGGGACAGTGGCCATCTCTACATCATGTGTAAGTGCTATTCCAAGGAAAATAGTGCCAAGCTCTTGTGTGCTGCTGTTTGATGAAGGAAGGTTAAATATATCTGCACTGTGTGCAGAAGAAGACTCTTGGGGAACACCAAGAATTTTGGAAGGCCCAGAATACTGGACACAGGGTCAGCAAATCCATAGGTGGATCAAGGAACCAGGCAAAGCAGGAGCACACAGCACAGGAACCATAGCTGGTGTTCACATCAAGGTTGCAGGAGCTTGGTCTGATCAATCTGTATTTCAAATGATTGTCTCATTCAGAGGACAAAAGGAAGTCTCCTGCCTATTGCTCTCATATCTCATGCTGAGAATGTTCAGCGTAAAGGAAGACAGAAAAATTGTGAGCTCAGATGAAAATGCTGAAGAAAATTTTGGGAATGGAAACACCAGGGCAGTCCTTGTATATCCTGAATATCTCATTCCATATAAAAAGTTATCTATGTTATAAGCTGCATCATGACTTTGATAATGGCATCACAGATAAATGGCATTTAGTAGCAGAACTGGGAGTGGTTCAACATCCAGGCTATCCTGCCTGTCAGTGGATGCCAGAATTAAACTTCAGTGCATGAAATCAAGCCTCACTGCTGTGCAAAGATCCTGCCCAAGAGCCTCAGAGTCCCTCTTGCCCCTTCAACAGAGAGCTGGAGCCTGCAGAGGTGCACTGACTGACGTGCAAAGGCATCTTTCATCTTTTCCTTTCCATGCTTTTGCAAATGGAAGCAAATGGACACAGCCAGCCCTTTCTTCTGAAAACTCTCTGCCTTATTCTTCACATCACCTTTAAATTACTACATCCCATGTTTCACAGAGCAGCTCAGAAGAAGGACACAAGGCAACTGCTTCATTTAACACTGCTTGACAAAATGATCTCTCATGACCTCCCAGCAGCAACCTTCTCACTCATTTTAAGCACAGTGTAATTGCTGGGTGTCTGACTCACCTCGCTGTTTTTCAAGTGCACTTCTATGGCTACATTTTTAGGCATGACTTTAAAATACACAGTTAAATGCTATCTGGTCATATTTCTGTGTTACTCTGGTGTTCTGGCTGGGATGTGTGTCAGTCAAATGGACGTTTAACCTTTTCTTCTGAGGGAAGAAAATACTGTGGGATAATATTAATTGGTTTGTGTGAAATGAGCACTTGAAAGCTGCATGCCTCTATGTACGTGTTTGGGTGTAAACAGATTTAATGGGACAATGCTTGGATTGCTCCTCCCCAGACCTGGCAAACAGCTCAACCCCTTGATTTGTGGGTTTTTCAGTCAGGGTCTAGTTCAGTTGAGTGGTTCACTGCCTCTTTGACATGGGACTGTGTGTTCCCAGCAAGATAGTGGAGATACAGACCCACTGGCAAAACAAAAGATTGAACCGTGGTTGTACTCCTCATTAAAGCACAAATACATTGTTTGGGCTGTATTCATGTTCAGAAGCTCTCAAAATAGTGGTCCTGCTTCCTGCTAAAGCTGTCAGGGAGTGAGAAGCATCCAGAGGTGTTTCATCCTGTCGTAACAGCAGCGTCTGAGCAAGGGGCATGTACTACTCTCAAGGGCTGCCTCTCTTTCCTTTAATTTTAATGGAAAGCTGAAACATCAGCAAAGCTAAATAGTTTGCATTAGCTAAAACCAATTCCCTTCATGCTCTCTATATAATCACAGTGTAATTAATATGTTGGGAATACCCCATGTAGAAACCTACATTTATTCTATGAAGGAAATTCATGCTGATCCTTCTGACATTTACCTTAAGATGGGCTAAAGAGCTCTGTTAAGGTGCCCCTCTCCCCATCCTATTCAAGGAGCCCCAGAATGGAATTCCATATAGCCAGAGCTATCAGAGTAGTAGGAGTGACCCCAGTTCATCCTGGTGAGCCATATTTGGCCACCTACTCCTTAGTTATAGTCTTCAGGTATAGCTTATTTTTCGAGTTTTAGAGGATACCTCTAGAATTTAAATATATTAGTGGAAAAACTATACTTTACAACAATAAAATTTAAAAATATGTGGATAATATTCCTTTAATGTTCTTCCAGGGCATTACAGCTTATGCTACCTTTCTGCACTAAGAAAATTAATCTTTAAAATCCATTCTGGATTTTACTTCTGGATTCTCTTGAGGAAACTCTGGAATTAATTTGGACCTCAGGGACAGATTCTTGATGGGTGCAAGTGGGTGCCTGATCCTGTCATCAAGCGTCCGTTGTTTTATCTTAATCTTGAAATTAAACTGCTTTTCAACCCCAAGAACAAGTAGCCCAATGCACAGGGCACTCAGGAGAAGTCTTCTCTTCTCATTTTCACTGGTCTGCTGAGGTTACTTGGATTCTGCAGTTTTCTGTCTTAAAGCTCTTCCAGGCAAAACAGATCCATCCAAGACTTTTGCCCACAGAGTCCTGAGTCTTGTGGGAGCCATGGAAACTAGACTCAGCTTCAATGGTGTCCCACAAGCCCTGGGAGTCCTGAGTGCCTTCCAGCAGAGAGATTTTAAGAGGAGGGTTTGCCTCCTTCCACAAGTCCTTGTTGATCTCGATTTCCCCAGTGTTCCCTCCCCATATAAATAAGACTTGATACCTAAAACCAGGAGACAGTTTTGCAAGAAAGTGATTACACGAGGTCTTGTTTGCATTAAAAATTATTAAAGTATGATGAGAATCTGGAGTGAAGCAACTGTGCTACCTGCTAAGGCCTGAATGGGATCTCAGATGAATTTATATTAGCTCATTCCTATATTCTATAATTCATATGGATTTTTAATTAACCTTCAAGAAACATAGTGTGATGTGTGGTTTTTATCTTATTTGTGTCTCCTGTCATTCCCAAGCTGGTAAGTAGGGAGTGGATCACCTTTGATCTGTAGGCTGGCAATTACCATGTCTCTGTGTAGTTTAGCCATGAGCAGTAGGATGTGTCTGACTCAGTGTAGACACTGCAACGCAGAGGAACCACTTGACTGAAGCTGCCCAGGGTAATGGTGTGTGCTGGTTTAATTTTCTTCACAGCAGCTACATGGGGCTGTGTTTTGGCTTTTAAAGATTGGGATGGAAACATCGCTGTTCTTGAGCCTTTCCTGGTACAGTTGTGAGGACCAGGGCCAGGTTAATTTATTTTTAAACTGCTCTTAGGGAAAGTTTCTTCTTGCCCACATTCTTGCTCGTTCTCATTATCTTTTACACACTGAACTTCTTCCACTCCTCTGACATTTCCTTTCTCTGCCTTGCTTTTCCCTGTGCTACACATCTGTTATTCTGCCTCTTCCTATTTATTTCCTCTTCCTACTTTCTAAAATCACTAAAATCCCCCCTCTTCCCTCTTTCTTCTTTTCCAGCAGCCCTCAGGCTTTCTGTCTATTGATCTGTTATCCTGCACTTTGTCTTGTTTTATTTTGTTGACTTTAGAGGGAAGCTTAGCTGTGCAGGGGACTTGTCATTCCTGCACTGGCAAAGCACAGGGCAGTTAAAATGGTATGAACATGTTTTGCAGTAATAATCACCCATAATGTTTATATCTGCATGGAAAAATATTAACTGGAGTCAAGTTAGAGGCATAAATCCTGAAAATTGCAGAGATTTCTAATTATGTGGCTACAGTAAAGACTTAAAAATATTGATGGCAGTTCTGTTCCTCTTGTGTATGATGTAAAAAAAGAGGTAGCAGAGACCTGTTACAGGTTTTGCCTCTTACATTACTCTACCCTTACCAGCAGAAGCTCCACCACCCAATTCAGCACCTAGTTGTTTTTATCACAGATTTCTGAGGTCAGAGCTGTGCAGCATTTTACAAAGCATGAGTAGGTTTGTATTCATAGTATCACGTAGCAGAATATCAATGAAAAGGGCAAAGGCAAGAATTCTTCTGGTATACTCACCATGTAGAAAATGTGAGCTCTAAAGGTTTTAAACCAGCATTTTCTCTTACAGCAGGTGCAGGCTGAGCAGCAATGGGCAGATCCCATATTCCCACTGTGTAAATGGTGACACACATCACTAGTGAGATTTTTAAATGTGCCTCAGGAATACATCTTTATGAAAAGCAGACTCTTAAGCATTCAGGTTCTGCTGACATCAGGTCCGAATGAAGTTTGTGTGGGCACGCATGAAAGCAAAAAACTTCATATAATGATGTGGTTTTTTTATTGCCACTTGAGTATCTAAACAAATCACTGAGGTATTTTTTGCTAACAAACTCTCTCAGCACCCCAGCATAAAAAAAATGCTGCTTGCACACATGCAGGAGTGGTGCACACGTGTCTGCCTGCACTGCCATGTGCACACACAGGAGGGAGGAGGGAGAGGATGGAGAGGGAGAGGATTCTTTTTGCACCATTACTCTCAAAGATGTTTTGGAGCAAATTCAGGGAGAAGTTAAGCTTTGTCTGCCACATTAAGTCAATGTGTATTAAAGGCACAATAAAGATGCAGAGACGTCAATGAACGCAACAGCCGATGCAGTCGGAGCTGTCAGGCTGAGGTCTCTGGAATAAATGATTTCTTCCCTTTAAAGGTTTTCTGAAAAGTAGCAGTGAGCATAATTAACTGTCATAGCGAGATATGAATTGTTTTCTGGGGAAAACACTGAGCTTTTGCCTACATATTTCATGCAGCTGTGGTTATAGAAAAGGAGGTTTTAGGAAACTGGCCTCCTCTGATTGCATCCTTGTTGTAAATGCGTTCATTTCCATTTCTTTGTTTTGTTACAACTGCAGAGACATTTTGTGATATTTTTTTAAATTTCAATTAATAATTATTCTTTAATCAAAACAAATCTATCATAAGGAAGTTATTTCTTTTAAACAAGATTCCTTATCCAAGTTTTAGTCTTTTAATCATTAATTTTCTCTCTCACCAATGAATCTTGCCCTGATGATCATGATGGAGGCAAACATGTCTGCAGCATAGAGCAAGTGGTAGGGGCTGCTGAAATATGTTCAGATATGGCCAGGTATGTCTGTCTGAGTTCTTTGAGGTCTGTATGTACCTGTCTGACGGTAAAATTAGGCCTTTGCTATATTCTGCATGGAGCCAAGATTGGAAGTGGTGTGAGTGGCAAGATGCACAGAGCTTCAGCAAATGAAACACATATTTTCAGGTCACAGTGTCAAGGATCACAAGTTTACAGCTTACAGCCTGGATAAATTAATTTTCTCCAATGGGCCATGAAACTATTACAACAAAGAGATGCAACACTGTGAAAAACCTGGCCACTTTTACATCTCTGGGTCAACAGGCTTGTTCAGTTTTGAAATTGTGTGCATCTACAGCTGCCTCTTAGGTCTGGCTAGAACCCTGCTCAGTCTCCTTTTTTAACTGATAGGTCTCATATTATTTTCCTATATCCTCTATAATTATTGATACTTTTTTTTTTAGGTCAAGGTGTGCAGCTTCTTGCTAATTCCAAAGCTGAAATGAAGACTCATGTTCTACTTAATAACATTTTTGTAATAGTGCCCTTGGATAGGTAATTTAGAGCTGAAAATACACATAACTCTTCTCTTTTGCTAATGGGTTGGGTATTTAGCGACAGTAGAGATTCAGGAATCTTTTATTTTGAGACAGCCAATGGGGAAGTCAAGGATATCCTTTTTATTATCCCCAAACAATGGCAAATCTTAAAGCCTTGAAAATAAATTCCTGCTAAAAGAAATACCTGTGGCATGGAATCTAGATATTTTCTTAATCTGAATTCTTTGTAAAGTTAGCATAATGCATCTATTGTGTAGGGAGATATTCAGAAAAAGCAAATCAAACTCTCACTCCAGACAATCAAAAAAACATTCCCAATTCACTCTCTCTGGACAAATTGAGTCATAAAATAAATTCCCTGCTTGCAAGAGCTTCCCCAGAGGCAAGACATCTCAATAACAATATGGCCAATATGGCCTTTCTTCAACACTTTTGCATTCAGAGAATTTATAAATACAGGTGTGACAGAGTGTTTTAGAGCCTCTCACAGTAAGAACAGAACAAGGCTGTGTCCGTGCCAGGTAGGTAGGCAAATAATTTACCACTGTTTGACACTATGAAAATTAGAACAAACTGAGCTTGGGGTTTTGGGGATGTTCTTAGCTCCTTCTGACTCTATTCATTTAAGAAATAGCTGTCTTTCAGCCCCTTATTGGTAAAAGACAAGTCCTTTCTGGAAATGCTCCATAGTCTGAGAGATTTGTTTGGGTTTTCCTATATGATGAATGGCAGTGGGGAGATCTGTGCTGAGAAAATAATGTCTGCTTAACTGTAGCAATTAAAGATTTTTTTCCTTTTAAATTTTTTTTAAGCTGAAAATTTCATTCATCACAAATCTAAAGAAAATGTTATTAAGAGGGTATAAGCCTCTAGCATATTTTTTAGTACACAGCCACACCATGGGGAAATATTGTAAGGAAGGTCCATTTGTGTTCCACTTACCGGCTTTTACTCCTTGAAAAGATTCTTTAATGATAAATGTGTTTAAAAATCCATTACAGCTGGTACATTGGGTTGTTTTCAGTTGGAAAGGGGGAAAAAGCAGCATAAACAATTTTATATTTCAAATGCATTTCGTGCTGAAACATTCTGCTGTGGCAGAATTTAAACTGCAGACAGATTGGAACAAATAATGCAGAGCTGCTTTGTTTTAAAATATTGGTAGAGATAAAAAAATGTATTATTCAAGGGAGCTCTTTGGACTAGTTCTGAAACAGCAAAGAGTGAATGCAGATGGTCTTAAATACATATGTAAGAGAGAAATTTGAGGGAGACATAGCACATGGGACCCAGCTGTGATCCCATCAGATGCTCTGCAGGGATGCTCTCTGGCTTGTAAAGTTTATTTTTCCTTCTTCCTCCTCAAAAAGCTGTGGTAAATATTTTCCATCTTGTATCCTTTTATCTGCCCACCTTATTTAATCTTCCCTTGCCTCTTCCTTCTTAGACAGCCTTGATAAGAATGTGATCACTGGTCAGCTTGCTTATACTTTTATTTCTTCTCTTTGGTGCCACTTCCTTTGAGGTCTTCATCTGAAATCTGTCTTGAGTGCCACAAGGAAGATTTCTTCTCCACACCCTACTGTGGCCATCTCTATGCCTCATTAGAGTGTTTTTTAATTGCTTGGAAGGTACTTGGGACAGAGTCTGCTCTGAGGCCTCTGCACCACCCTCCTGCTGTTAGCTGACCTGAAAGGAGTCAGCCTCACTCATAATACCATGTAATTCCAAGGTAATTCCAAGGTCATAGTGTCACAGAGTCATTTTCATCGTGTCAAACAATGTAATTCCAAGGTCTCCCTTGTAATACCATGGACATTTTTTAAACTTCTTGATGACCAGCCTTCACAGAGAGGTGGCAGGAAGAGCTTTTGTGCAAGAAACAACGTCAGGCATCTTGTGTTTGTTCCCAGTGAAGAGTCCTGTCCATCAAACAGGTGAAGCAGGTGGAGTTTCTCCATTTTCAGAAAGCAGCGGTGACTTTCAGAGCTGTGGGGATTGCTCCTGTTGCTCTCACACTCTTCACAAGTGGTAACTCTACAGCAATGGCACATTATATTTCTACCCTCCCAGCAGCTGGACCTGTTGCACCCCGTGATTTTTAAAGCAGGGATCAATAACACTTTGTTTTGCAGCACAAACAGTTTGAGGGGAAAGCAGCAGAGTGCAGGTCATACTTTGTGCCCACTCCCAGTAACTTTTTAGCCTGGGGCTCGTGGAGAACATGTGTTAGTTGTTGATGAGGAACTGCACTGAGGTCAATGCTGTATGGTCAGAAGGCAAAGAGGCAGCGTGTCTGAAGGGGTTTGCAGCCTTCATGTCCCACTTCAGGCCAGTCTGCTGCCCCAGAGGCTTTCTGGCATCACTGGCTGCCTGGGGAAATGGCAGTGTCAGGGTTCCAGGCTGGTGGAGCCTGGTGGTGACTGCAGCCTGCAGCTTCCCTGCATGGCTGTGTGCATTCCCTGCCTGGAGCCAGCAGCAGCTGAGCCCCCTTCCCTGACATCCATCACCAAGCACATCCCCCTTCCCATTCCCAGCACATACATGGTACTGGGAAGGCAGCTGGGGTTTGATCTTCTCCACCACAGGCATCAGAACCAGCGCTAACAAACTGTCAGGGCTGCAGTGGTGGAGATAAATAAGAATACACAATAAAGAAGTTCTGAAGGGCCTCCAAGCTGGCAGGCACGTGAGGGGGAGCTGGAGACAGCCTCATCCCTGGGCATCAGGTGCCTCCATGGAGACAGGCTGAGGTCAATACTTCAACAAAAAGCACTGTGTTTTTGCATTCAGACTCCCTCTGGGAGAGATTCAAGGCATCTGCCACACGGCTGGGAGGTATCTTTTCAATCCTTTTCATGTACAGCAGCTGTAGTTGGGCAAAATTATCTCAAACCCTACAGCTTTCTCTGCCCCCAGCCAACATATTGGTCTGTTCATGAGTAAATGAGCAGGGGGGATACCCTTCAGCAAGTGCCTTAACTACCTCCAGGCAAAAATTATAGTGACCATACAAGGGAAGCATCAGTCTTTGCCCTCTGTGATGATGTGAGTTTTAACTTTCCTATCTCCTGTCAATAAATGGCAGCCAAGATTTTCTGACCACTTGAGATACCCAGGAGTAAATTACTCCACCTTCCATTATAACCAATTTTGAGGCCGAAAATATACTAATATAATAATATTCTGGTCAGTGCTTTAGCCAGAATAGGTATGGAACATGCTGTAGTTGTGATTCACACCTGTTGCCCTGTACTGACATGGGATGAGGCTAAATTTATTCTGGGCTGGTGTGAATGAGGGGGTTGGCATTTTCAAATGTGCCTGAAGGTAGCTAGTGCAAGGACCTGCAAACCTGCTAGGCATGGAGGAGTCTCTGCCTCCCCAGTGAATATTGTTATATTTGTATCTGGCTGACAATCCTGTGATAGTATTGGTGTGTGAATAAGAGATGATGTGGACTGAAGTACTGGTGAAAAAAAATCAGTAGGCAACATCACAGAAGGAAAAGAGAACAGTTAACTTCTGTGTTTGAGAGAACTGGGGATGGGAGGGAGGCTTCAAAGCAAAGACTGAAAAAGGTATTAAGTTATCTCCCTGATGACTTTTGCTGTGTGTTTTTGTTCCACCCTTTCAGCCAAGGAAGCTGTAGGTCAGGTGACATTTAATATAAAAACAGCTCTCAGTAAATAACTAGATAGGATTGAGGGATATCTTTATCACAAATGTGCATAAGAACTTTTAATAGGCATGGCACTAGCTGTAAAAGTGACTGCTCCTTATGAACACCTCAAATTGGCACATTGTGTAGGATCCTTTTGATGTGCAGATCTAATCTGTCTTTGAGCAGTAATTGTGCAGCTCACACAATGGTATTAGCATGTAGACCATGCAGCTCGACTCTGTAAACGTGTCCTGCTGCAGCAGATGGAGCAGCAGCTTGTTTTTCAAATTGAGATAAAATATAAAAAACCAGAAACAATTTTTTAAAATTATTTTTTTTCGAGGGGAGGGAGGTGTGTGTGCTGTAATTTTGGAAGACGTCAAGATAGCAAGATCAAGCACCTGGACCCTCTTTAGCTAAAACTTTTATCAACATGAGATACAAATGTTGATTTATTCTTCACAATATCAGCATTTTAATTTTCAAAAACAACCAGTTATTTCTGGTGCCCCAGTTTCTAGTTTCCTATTTTATTTTCACTATACAGAGATCTATTTTTGCAAAGTGACACTTCAGAAATCAAGCTTCTTCAATGAGATTTAAATTGGACATGCAGTCTCCTTAGTTATTTGGAAATAATTTGAACCCAGACAGTTGTAATGTAAATATCCACCATTTATCCATATCAGAATCAGTTAATATCAGAGAAAGAGTTGAAACAGATATCAGTTCATTAATGTTTCCTGTGCATGTGAACAGAAGGAGTAAACTACACTTTCTGTTCACATTGGGCAGAAAGTGATGGGATTAAAACCAAAGGTTTAGCTTGAATCAGAAAAGCAGCTGCCTGCTAGCAAGACAGTCAGAACTCGAATAATTTATTTGGGAGGTTGGGCAATCTCTGTTGTGTGAAGATTTTGTGAAAAGCTTAGTACCTACCAAGAATAATCTGTTAGACCTGGTCCAGCTTTGCAGAAAAATATTCACTAGGTGAGATCACAAGGTGTTTTCCAGCTTCATTTTCTACCATTTTGTCAATGTATATATCATTATGTATGATATATGTGTATATTCAGGACTTCATGTATATGATTTAATAGATACAACTGATTCTGTCCCCACATATACACATATACAACATCCTAGACCAATATATAGTGGTAGTTTACAGACATGGCCTGATGATTTACATTTAGATTTCTAATTTTTCACGGAGTGGAATGAAAACCTAATCAGAGTAATAATAATGAAGGCTGGCAAATGCAGAGCAGATGCAGAGGTTTTGCTGAGGAGTTCATTCTTCCTTCTGAGCTCGAAGAGAAGTCTGCAGATGGGCCACAAGGTGGCAGATGAGCTGCAAAGATTACGGATTAATAGCTACAAAATAAAAAATAAGATTGCAACTGACAAGTTAAAAAAAAAGGCAACAATTGGGGATGGAGTCGTTGCTGTGCTTTTGGGTGCTTTCCTTGAAATTCAGCAGTGCTTCTCATTTTCATCACATAACAAAGTAAACAAAATACCCCCATCCCCACTGGAACAGGTTTGGGTTCTGATTATACTTGATGAAAACAAAATCAACCACAGTAATCTTTTTGGGCAGGCTCCTCGCCTTGGGCAATATTCCAGAAAATTTACTTGTTTTGGCCTTTCACAAGTGTTTGGACTGAAACAGCTCAAGCATGAATTATTTTACATCCGACAGTTTGGAAGTGTAGTGAAGAAGTTTCCTTGAGGCTGGAGAGTAGCAAATGCACTGCATGTTTGTGCTGGAACCCTCACCTGCTTGCTTAAATGCCGTTGTGTGCCTGGTGTTTGTAGCAGAAGAGTGATAAAAATCTGGCAGCACGTGTTTTCTGCAGTTCAGAACTGGTGACCAGGAACAGGGAGCAGGGGATCCTGGCTGTGGTCCGTGGCTCAGCCACCGTCTGGTAGATCATTCTCTTTCTGCTGGCTCACCAGCTCATTATTTTTTCTGAACTACAGACAGTCTGCTCTGCACACTTACAACCAATATTAAAAAAAAAAAATCCTCCTGAACTGCTATAATTTTCCTTCTGGGATGGACTAAATTATGGGTATTGTCTGAATCACAGCCCACCTCAACCAACATGCAGCAGACAGGAAACAAGCTCTAATTAATTTCATTCTTCATTTCAAGAAGACTGAGTTCTCCTTGAGCTTTGTCTCTGAGGCTGATCTGAGCCTGCTCTTGTAAGAGCCATTTGAAGCACAGATTAGCTCTCAGAGAGTGACAGCCCCTCACTAGCAGTAAAAAAACCTAACTGGAGCAAAGACACGCTCCTTGTTAATGGAAACATTAATAACAGTTCCATTGCTTTGGTAGTTTTAAATAATTTTACTGAATAATTAAACAGAAATTTATTCTTTTTGTTTTGAAAGCAGCCCTCTCATTTTTCAGCTTGTGTTTGTTACGCTGTTGTTGATTTTCCTTTGTTTGATCTTATGTTTGCTATTAGAAGGATATATACTGGAGTATTTTTAAAATGTAATAGATAAATGAATTTGCTGGCTGTGGTCTTATGTAAGGCTTTGCAATTATATGAGTGAATGTTTTGTTATAAATAATTCAATCAGTATTAATCAAAAATTCTTGTTTAATAAACACTTGGTTCTGTATCTTCTGTTTATCAGTTTTCTTCTTATTAAAATAGTCTCTCATAAGTTATAGGAACTCTCTGAGTATATCCCAGAGAGACCCAGTGACAGTCAGAGCAAGTGGCTTAAAAAAGATTTCTGTCAATGTTTTTTCAAAGGCTTATTGTGTTCTATTACTTTTCTTAACTCATTGTCCTAAGAGCAAGAATGGCCAGATTTTCAGAGTACAGAAGAGAAAGGTTTACAGTGTTTTTTGTCTTATGGTTGTTTATGGTGGCATAATCAATCAAGACTATTTCATGATGAAAAAAAATCAGGATTCTGCAAAATCAAGAATTTATATTTACTCTGTTTCAATTCAATTCAATTCAATTCAATTCAATTCAATTCAATTCAATTCAATTCAATTTGCTTCTATTACAAATTCAGCTTATAGTCAGAGAACGAAGGCAAAAAGGGTTTATGAGACTGAGGTTTGGGTTGGGATAGAGTTAATTTTCTTCCAAAACAATGGTACAGTTTTGCATTTTCCATTTAGAATGAGAATAATGCTGATAGCACACTGATGTTGTAGCTGTTACTGAGCAGTTCTTACTTGAAATCAAGGTCTTTTCAGCTTCTCCCACCAGAGAGGAGGCTCAAGGGGCACAAGACGTTGTGAGGGGACACTGCCAGGACAGCTGACCCCAACTGGCCAAAGGGATATTCCAGACCATATGGCATCACACGCAGTACATAAAGTGTGGGGAAAGCTGGCCAGGGGCTGCTGCTTGGGAACTGTCTGGGCATGGGTTGGTGGGTGGAGAGCAATTGCATTGTGCATTATTTGTTTTGTATATTCTAGTTATTTTATTTTTGTTATTGATGGTTATTTTCAATTCTTTTTCTGTTCTATTAAACTCTCTTTATCTCAGCTCAAGAATTTTACTTTTTTTCCCCAGTTCTGTCTCCCATCCCACTGTGTGAGGGAAGGAGGCAGTGCCTGTGTGGTGTTTAACCACGACAGACTGAGTTTCCTGGAATCTCTAAGCTGAGCAACATGACTGGTAGACTCCTAGTCTCGTGGTGATGTGAGCATCCATCACTTTGGCTGGCTTTGGGGGAGCCAAAGGCATTCAGAGCCTCTCAGGTGTGGGCATGAGTCCTGGAAGAATTAGCAGAAGGGTTTAATGGAACTGGCACAGCTGACTTTCTGATTAGGAAGCACTGATTTTCTCTCAGCTGTAGCACTTACACTTAATGAGACAAAATAATTTCATTCAGGTAGTATTGTTCACTCTTCTCCTTTGCATTTCCTGGTTTGTCTTGGTTAGTTATTTCTGTCCCTAACAGTGGTTCCCACAAAGCCTCATCACTGCAAAGAAGGGGTTTTTTATAGTTATCACAAACCTTATACAAACAAAGTGCTCTTTTTTAATTATCTCTTTTGGTATTCCTCATCAAAAAATGAACCTACTAGGGACTGCCATTTAATAAACTCTTTTCTTAGGGGAGAATCACATATGTTATTATCTGTATTGGAAAAATTACTTTGAGATTTTAAAAGTTTAAGCAGGGAGAAAATGGCAGTTCAGCAGTTATGAGGAAGGCATAGTTTGTTAGCCTGCTGGACATTCTCAGTCTTCTAAATCATGTTTCAAATTTTGTCTGATATCCTGAATAAAGTCAATATTCTTTTGGAAAAACTCAAACAGCAAGACTTTGTGCACAAGAGTTACTTGCATAGATGACTACAGCGGAATTAATCTTCCTTGGCTTCCTTTACAGGCACCAGAGTGAAAACATGGGACTCACAGAGTGCTGTTCTACTCATCCTAAAGTAATTTAAATTAATCACATCCTTGAATCATCTAATTCTTCCTGATGACCATAAAGAGACACTCAGGTATTTGTTTGGCAGCTGACATCCATTCTGTGGGTGTTTAAAGTGAGATGAAATGCCACCCACAGAGACTTTGTGAGATAAGGCAGGAAGACTTTGGATAACTTAGATATGTAAGAACTGAAATGGTGTAAAGCTGAATTCATTGCATGAGTCAGTGATGCTGTTGTCGAGGTGTGTGGAATAGCTAAATCAATATAGTGATAACAGAATCTGACTTTTTGAATATTTTTAGTTACAATACCATGATTATCTATACTATTACACCATAGTTACAATAGTAACAATCTAATTAGGAGTTATTATACTATGATGTATTTCCTAGGTCAGGAGAAGGAGGAGAAACTGTCTCTGGAAAACTGAACTGAAATTATTATGACCTTAAAAGTCTATGTCCTTTCTTTGTGGATTAGGTTTAAACATAATGCTTATAATTTAAAATGGGCACTTATGAATTTTTGCTCAGAGTCCTATCTGGGGGATGTCAGGTATTTCATACACTCATTATAAAGTGCTAATATGAGAACTTGAGAAGTGAGGTGGAGAAGCTCTGGCTTTTTGATAGCTGTGACTGAACATTGTCCCCATTTGATAACCTACTGTATGTTAGTTATCCACCAGAGTAAATGGCTATTGTACTTTGAAGGGAAGTTTTTTCTGTCATTATAGGCCTGAATGTATATGAAAACCTATTTTTCTGATGGACAGTGGGATGGGGTGGGGAGAGCATCGGAAGATGGAGTTGGCAGTCATGGCTCTTGACAATCTTGGTAGAAGACATCTTGAAAATGAGGTTACTGCTAAATCAAGGTAGCATCTGCATTCCTACATCTGCTTACTTAGAAATGAAAGCTTGAGTGTAGGAATCTGTGAAAGGAATGGAAAATGTTACGAGAGACATTTAGTAAAAGGCAAGGTGGAGGTGATGATGGGTTGGGAATATGTTCCCACTGATCCTGGCAACCTGTACCAGTCAGAATCTATCATTAGAGAGGATTTCTTGCCTCAAACTCCCATTTATCTTTCGTGTAAGGAGCCTGCAGGAGAATACTTGTGGGTATGTTGCAGCAGATGAAACACTGCCAAAGTTGATTAGCTGGTGCCAGCCTTCTCCATATAGTTTTTATTGGAGTTCTGAGATTAATTTTATGTCCTTTGATATTGTTATTTCTGTCTCTTCCAGTGACACACAATACAAGGGAGGGTGTTTTCAGAGATGTAGGGTGTGTATACTTTTTCTTTGCTGTCTTCTTTCTGAATAGTTCCTCCTTGCAGTCAATAATTTTTCACCCAGGTATGAGCTGGAAAAGCTCTACATGAGTCATTGTTGTACAGTGCTGATAAGATGCTATCAACTGCTGAAGCAGTAGCATATTGGTTTTTCTTCTCACATCCTACGCTGTAGATAAAAGACAAATGTCAGTTGACAACATGTCCATTTGGTGGAAATGTTCTTATATAAATCTTTATTATCTGTTCGATTTTTTTTTATTATCATTGCAGCCGATCCTTTCACCAAAACCTCCTCAGACTAATGTTTATAATACAGGAAATATAGACCAGCAGCTGCAATATTCTTCCCTCTGGTGCACCTGACCACTTCAAAATGCTGCAATGCCACTTGGAGCTGACTTTTATAACAGCGGTTTTCCTCTGGACTGGATGAAGGTGTGCTGGGAGACAGATTCAGATCTGTTGCCTCCAACTGTTTGGCACTGGCACAAAGTCCATGTGACACAAACCAGTCCATGTGCATACTGCCAGGTTCTCTCATGTTCCAAAGTAACCTGCTGGGCATGGTCAAATCTGCCCAGGAGCCTTGGGAGGTTCTGGGAGGTATTGGTCAAAGCTGCCCTTGGAAGCCCTCTGACAGTGCAGCAGGATGGACAACATTTCAAAGTCTGGGGACATTGCCTGGCATATTTCAGTTTAGTAGTAGAGATACAGGTTCTGCAATAATCAGAGTTACATGTATTTTGATCTCACAAATGTCAGCACTCAAAAAGCTATCTCTATCAGCAAACTGAGAGTTATGTGCCAGTTATATATGCTGTCAGTAAAAAACCTGGGTTTATAGTCTCTGAAGCGGAGGATTAGAGGAAGAATTCATCATTCAAGAATTCAGAAACTAAATTGTTCTATTAGATATTGTTCCTTTTTGACAAATACCTCTAAAAGTCAGAGTTCACATCGTTCCACGGCTGTCTCCATACACAGATACAGCCGCCTCCCTTCAAATATTGTGGCTATTGGTAGGTGTGGTAGCACGGATTCTTTCCCATGGGAATTTTTCTCTTCTTCTCCCTGTGTTCTATAAATAAAGATAAGGTTTGGATGTTATTGAAACTGTCTCTGGAAAGATGGGCAGTTCTACCTGGCCTATGGGCCTCGGGGGAGGTTTTGAATTGACCCAATCCGGAGAAACTTTTAAAAGTCTATATAAGTTTTAGAATTAAATAATAAAATCAGAATTCCGCCTCACCCGATCCAGTCTGGTTCTTGCACTCGGCTAGCGCTCAACAGCGACAGGTAGGAAGTGAATCCATGACTTTGTGGCTGTAGGTGGGAAGTGAATCCTTGACCTTCAATACCAAAAGAGTAAGACGTGAGCCAAAAGGGTAAACCTTTCAGCTGTAAGAAATCAGTGGACTATTACAGACACTAGAGCTTGCCTTTAGATGAAGACATGATTATACACTAAGCCATTGTATTACTACACTTTCATTTTCTCTACTGAAAGGTCTATTACCCTCTCTGTAGCGTGATCTAATATCTGTTGAAGTCAGTGTGAGCTTTTCATTGAGTTTAATCGGCTCTGATTCATGATCTAAACGTGTGAGCCTGTTCATACCAGCTAGAATTAAACAGGGTATAAGAAGTGTGAAGAGGTAATCTTTAAAATCTATGTATTTATCTCTAGATCTGCCTCTCTATATACATCTGTTTTCCATGTAAACACTTAGACATAACAGAATATCTGTCACAAAATGGTAACACAATGTGTGAAGGAACTCAGACTAAATTTAATCAGGTGGCTGTAAAGGGCAACTTAGGTAAAGCTGATAGAACGAAAAACGAGATTTGTGAGTGAAAGGAAAAGAAAAGACAGGAGTTCTCATGAGTAAGCTTCCCAAAGAAGGGAAACTGAGATGCAGTTTCATGGTGGATGGTTTTCCTTCTGCTGCTCTGAAAAACTCAGCTATCCTAGATTTGATAAACACATTCTCTTAGAACAGGTTTTTTATTATCAGGGTTTTTTATCAGCAGCATATATTTGTTTTGTTTGAGGTTCATTTCCTACTTTTTCTTACTCTGTCACTGCAAGGAATATGTTTTGGGTTTTTTTTCTCTGAGTATTTTTCATAGATATTTTTGTCATTGTTATTAAAGGCTGGTTCTCTGAAGACAGAGTGGACTCAACCCAAATCCATCAGCAAGGAATCAGGTCTCTGAGGCTGTGCAAATAATATGGAAAATATTCCCATATTTTTAATCTTGAAGCATGTGAAATAGGCCCTAAAGTCTGAATTTTTAATTATTTGAAATTGTTTCCAGAGGAAAATGCTCTGATAAGCACAAGACTGGGGCTTTAGGGCAGTTTTATATTGCAGGAAAGGGCTCTCAGTCATCTTCAAGTACTTGACCTGAATCTGTTAATTCTCCTTTTGCTACTCTGCACATGAATGGCCACACTGGTCAAACCAAAAGTTGGTCTAGCAGTTCATCCTGTGACTGATATTCAGTAGATGCTGATGTTCAGGAAACATTTAGGAGACCAACATAAGTTGTACATAGAGCTGTCCTGCAGAGTGTAGCCCTCATCTTCTCTTAGTCAGCAGTTCAGCACCTTCTGACTTTCATAAGTACTGTTATGTTTTACAGCCAGTCTCAGTCCTCCCCTCTGGTGTTCTACTAAATTTTCTAGTAGAGTAGGGGATTTTATAATGTATTTATTTCTTGACAACTCCAGCTCATTTGTATATATTTTAATGGCAATTCATTCATGAGCAACTTAGTTAGACTCCAAAACGAACTGTACGTGGTGCAGTGCTGCCCACATCTCACATGTCCCCACTTTCACTAACTGGTACAACTTCACAATTACAAATCTTCATTGCCACAGCCAAAATTCCCACCAGTGGGAATTACCTCTGTTGGAAAGCAGGCAAGGATATTATCCTGCAAATTGTGGTTGATTGCCATAAGGAGTCCATCCAAATGGAACTGCAGTTGCTCGGCTACAGCAGTAGACGGATCACTTTAAATCTATAGTATAGACAAATGTAGATTATAAATCAGTAAAAAATTCTCAGTAGACAAGCTATTTCAGCCACAATTATTTATTGTGGTGGAAATTAACATACATTTGATGTGTACATATAAAAGGTGACAGGATACAACAACTGGGAGAGCATTACATGGGATATGTCTGTGGGCTGCAGGCTGCTGGGAGAAAATTCTGCTTTGCATCAAGCTCTGGGAGAGACTAACACCACTCAAATCTTCTACAGTTTGTCACTGCCAATAGAGAAATCACCTGGCTAGTACTGTGCTGTCTATAAGCAAAGGAAAACGATCATAAATCAGCCACTAGCTTTTTAAATAAAAAATATATATCTTAGTAATAACACAGTGCTGACAAATTCAAGCTCTCTGAAGGGCTCACAGAGTCTTGCATCCAAAACCCTCTGCAGAGAGTAGAAATAACCTAAGGATTTGGGGCCAGGCTTACAGAATTTCCCTATCTTTCCCTTATCTTCCAGTCAACTGTCATCAACATCAATTACTGTGCATACTGCAGGAAATGAGAATGCTTTTCATACTGTGTTATTGCTCTATAAATCATATTTTGATTCACTGAACCTAGAAACTCAAAATGGAGGCTGAATCCTGTGTTAGGTAGCAAGAAGGCAGGTGGAGAATGGGGAACACTGTGGCTTGTGTCTCTACTTTCTCCTGCCAGAGGAAGGGAGTGGCCATGGCACAAACCCAGAAACCTTCCCCCTGAGGGTCCCCATGTTTGCAGAGGCCCTGCCAGAAAACATGTTTGAGGATGCTGCCCCATCCCACAACTTCCTTCTTTGCCATTCTCCTATCTCATGACTATTCACCACTTGGTCCAAAGAGGCAGAGGAGCAGAAAGCAGTGAGGGAAGGCTGGAAAACACATTGTCTGGAGGTCCAGGACATGTTTGTGTGACAAAAACTGTGTGCCTTTTGGGCACCTTGAGCTATAGGATGTGTCTGTGCTCTGGACTTGTTGATCTCAGATGTTTTTTCCAACCTAAATGATTCTACGATTCTCTGTGGCATGTTCTGCTTGCCCCACTGATGCCATGATGTTTTTTTTGCTTTTTATATATAGCCTTCTATATACTCTTTTATATAACTTTTATGTATTCTTAAGGGCCTTTTAGCCCACATACTTCTAATTCTTCAGGTTTGATAACCAGCACAGACCCAATATTCCTTAAGCCGGGAGACCAAACATCTCAGAAGCCTCAGACACCGAGGGCTTCTCTGGAACACATTTTGTAAACTAAGATACAGGGGGAAAGTTCCTCAGGGAGGGGGATTCACTCAGCCTCTCATTGGGGAATCTTTGATAAATATGTTAATTGGTAAAGCCTATAATGTTATACCCAAACTATTGTGGGTGTGTATTTCGGGGGTGCTCACGGGGGTGCATTTCGGGGTGCATTTGGGTGTGCATTTGGATGTGCATTCCAGCGTGCTCCACCTGGACAGAGTGCACCAAGGATCCTTAAAATAAATACTGAGATAAAATCCCTTTCTCCCTTCTAACTGTGTTCGGCTCTTGATTTTAAGACCGAGAAAAGGCATGGAACAGGTAAGCCAGAATAACGTGGATTGTGACACAGGTAACACCAAGCCTGTGGATGAACATTGCTCTTTTGAGAATAGCATAAAGTTTCTACTGCGGAGAACCAACTTATTAATTAAACTTTCCCTTGTAACAACATGACATCCCTAGGGAGCTGGTTCAGACAGGAAATGAGGATAAAAAGGAAGGAGATATAATTTAGGGCAACAGTAATTTTTTTTGACATTCCCATTTTGATGCACTTAGCAGGGGTGGGCAGGTTGTCTGATCAAATTTACATTTGACCTCATGACCTGAGTCTGCCTTAATATCAGTGGAGACAAGTAGGCACTGCAAAGGCATGACTCACCTCCTGAAAGCAGACATCTGAGTCAAGAGAAGCCCCAGAAGTGCCTATTTCTTTGCATTGATTATATAGGTCAGATATAAGTGCTCACATTACAGATGTATAAAGATGGGGGTCATGAAGACACCGCAGAAAAGCACTTTCTACCTGTCCATCCACCAAATATAAAATAAGCCAATCAATTACACGATTAAGTCTTTTGGGCAGGAAATATCTTCCTGATATGCTGGTGCAGGTAAAAGTCTGGGAATAGCAGTAAAGGCTCTCAGAAATATCAGAAGAGAAATAATAATCATTTATGTGTCTTATTTCACAGGGTGGAAACTCAAGTGCTACAATGAGATCTGTCATGGTATTTATGAAATATTACTGACATTAAAAGAAAGATTTAAAAAAAGGGTAATTTGGTAACCTCATAACTATTCTGGGTTAAATTAGTTTTTATCACTTTAGAGGATTAGGTTTCCACATAAACTTTTATTGGCTGCAACATCTTTATTACTTGACTCAAATATGGTCTAGTTTTCTGGGTCTTATTTTGGTCTTGCAGAGATACTTAATTTTATTAGATTGTTTGATCTTGTCTAAGTGCAGCTGTTAATCAGTCCCTTTCTACATCCTCCTTTCTTCCTCTGCCTTTTCTGGTAAATTATTTCTGCCATTAAGACCAAAATCTGCTAGTCTTAAAAAAATTCATCTTACCCAGTGCTTTAATGGGAAAATTTAACATGATTTCCAGAAACCCAGATGCTTTTCAAGGGGCATCTATCAGGTAGATCAAGGAAGATCTTGGTTGTTTTGGGCGGCCTTGTTTCGCTTGCCTCTGTGTGTTGTTTAATATTTGCTGGTCATCAGCCCCACACATAATTTGCACTGGACTTCTGAAGACTTAGATCTTCTTGCTTTGATTACAGATATAAAAATATCAGAATATCTCAATTTTTTCTTACATTGCACTTATATAGAAATGTTGTCAACAGGGACAGTTATGAGATATTTTCTATTTCGTGTTTCTTCTCATACACAGATTTTTTCTGAGTTAACCTAGTCTCAGTCTTCTTGAATCTCAAAGATTTTCTAAATGCTTCTTTTCTGTCTTTTTAATGCAAAAATAAAAATAACCTGCTAAAAAAAAAAGGAACAGGTATTTGTTCTCTATAAATAGAATGCTGTTTTGTTGTTTTCCAGATTGCTAGCTATCCAATGCTACACTGTACAGAAATATACTCATGCAGAAAATTAAGGAACACAAATTAACAAGGAGGATGAAAAGAAATATGATGATGGACTTATCTGTTCTTTCAGCATCTACAGTCCCCTCTTACAAAAGTCCTAATTTATTTTTATACCACCTAGGGTATAAAAAGCTAAAAATGGAGTTAAATTAGCCACTGTATTTCTCTATAACACACTTTGTGCATGTATAGTTTCTAAGAAAACACCAATGTCCAGCATATACACAAAGATTGAAAGGTACAGTTGAGAGTCTGCTGTCCCAAACTGGATTAGATTCAAAGAAGATAATGAAGTGATAGGAAGGATGCTCTAAAGTTGTTTATTTTTTATTTATTGTGGACCTCTAAGGACCCCCAAAGGGCATTGTTAGTGGATGGGCAGTCAGTTCACATCATCATCTGGTTATGATTTTGTTCTTTGCATCAGTGAACCCAATAAGTGATTGCAAATATGTAAGGGGTTCAAGAGCTGCTGGAATTTGTGGGGGGTTTCTGTAGTGTTTGTTTTAGTTTTTGTTTTCTTTTCTGTTCACTTTTGTTTTGTTGTGTTTGTCTCATATGATGCAGCTTCAGCAGACAGGATGTAAACAGCCAGACTTTCTAGCTTAAATCATAATAATAATAATAATAAATCAGACAGCTTCTCTACCACCTCTGTGTTGGCCTATGGAGGGTACTGAAATCCTCTTTGTACACCTGGCCATTTCCATGCCTTGTTTGTGGGGGGTTGTGTTAAGCCAAGTAACATTAACTGGGTTCACCAACACCACCCATCCTCCTAATCTTGTCCATTCACAGCTGTGCACACTTGGGCCCACTGTCTGTCTGGGACAGCAATTTTCCCCTGATTTTGCAGCATGTTGACTTCTAGGATGGAAGAAGCAATGCTCAGCTGCAGTGACCCAGCAGTGTGTGCTCCTCTCTCAGCACTCTGGCAAGTAAATCAGGAGTGTCTCTCCCAGAGTGTTCATCATTCCACAGGCTCTTGCAGCCTCTGTGTCATATGGTTTGTGCACATGATGTACTCTTTGCAGCTAAGAATTGGGCCTGAAAGGAGAAATTGCTGCAGCAGCTCAGTGACATTTCTTCTGTAGCTGTATTTTTCTTGTCCTTACCAGTTCATTCCCCTCCAGAAGTTTAACAGGCTGAGCAGGACTTTGAGTTAGAAAATCTCAGTTGTGCAAAATGCAGTTTAACAAATTCCCTACAGTACAGAAACAATATTAACAGTAGATGATAATTAGAGTTATTGGAGCCTGGTTGTTAATTGGGCTGTTACAAATGAAACACATGGATCATTAAAAGGACATCAAACATGGTGGCTTGCAGTAGGGACAGCAGGCTTTGGCAAAGACAAATTGTTCATTAAGGCCATATGATGACTATAAGTAGCGGTTGTTAACACCAAATTTCACTCTAATGGGATGCTCTTTGGTGCCTGGCTAATTTCCCTTCTTGTCTTCTTGTGCTTCTTTAATGGGCTTTTCCTTTCCTGTGTGTTGTCTTTGGCTTTGTCACTGTCAGCTGTGTGCACTGGCCCTGACAATCTCCTGACAGGTTTTCTGTTTGCCTCTTTGTTTGTGCAGCCATTTCTTAACTAAGTCACGGATGTACACCAGACACATCAGTCCTTTTTAGCTTGATGGGAGCACTCAGTGCACATGAGAGTCTCCTATTTCTCTTTATTATCCTGGTTGTTTCTCTCTTCTGTTCCACTATGGTTACCAGCACAGCCAAAGTGCCAGACTTAGAAATACCTGTTGCTCTTCACTCAAACTGAGCGACCAGAAGCAATCTCACCTAAATAACAGAATATTATATCAACATAAGTAAAATCAGGAGCAAGGCCTCGATAGAGATCCTCCACATATGCCAAGGTGATATCATAGTGCTCTAAGAGAAAGTTGGTTCTGGGGAAACAGCTGGGATATCTTAGGTGTTTTAGACTAATTTCAGGATGGACCTTTATTTTTCTAGCATTTAATTTCCAGGGGAATTCTGCACTCGGCAGCATTTGGCATTAGTCCTGTGAAGAACAACAGGCAGCCTGCTCATTAGTCCTGTATTTAATTGGTTTTTAGTCACACTGTCAAGCTTTCCATCCCTCCAGTTTCACAAATACTTTTATTGAAATTTACCTTTTTCCCAGGCCTTTCCAGAATTTTTTAGCACTTGCTTGGAGAGAAGAAGCCTCAAAAAATTTCTAAGGGCATGGGGCTGGCCAAGAAAAGGGTTAAGAGGGGACAGATGGTCCATTCCAGCTTTGTCCCAAATAAGTGAGGGAGTACCTGAAGGTGCCTACAAGAAAGCTGGAGAGTGACTTTTTGCAAGGACAGGTAGAGCTAGAACAATGGGGAATGGTTTTAAACAGACAGAGAGTAGGTTTAGATTGGATATTAGGAGGAAATTCTTTACTGTGAGGCATTGGAACAGGTTGCCCAGAGAAGTTTTGGATGTCCAACTCTGGCAGTGTCCAAGGCCAGGCTGGATGGGGCCCTGAGCAACCTGCTCTAATACCTGCATAGACAGGGAGGTTGAAACTAGATGATCTTTAAGGTGTCTTCCAACCCAGGTCACTTTAGGATTCTATTCCATGACTTCTGGGGCTCATGGCAGTGTGTTTTCAGTTTGATTCACCCTTGATCAGCATCTTATGCTGTATTTTCACATCCAGTGGGATCTGGCTGGGTGCAGCCATGCCTGGATGTGATCACCTGCAGACCCAGTGCAGGTAGCTTTATGAATTGACCAAACATGTTCGTGCTTGTGCAATCCATATGAAGCAAAATAACCAGGTACTGCTCTGGGGAACGGGGCTGCCAGTCTGGCATGCATCTCTGCTTGAAAAATTAGACTGAATGAATTCATGCAGATACCCTGTCAATCATCTGCTGCAGCTGTGTAGTTCTGAGGAGTCTGAGGGTCATGGGTGTCCTTCAGAGACAAGCCTACAGCAGACACAAGGTGTGATAACAGCATCCATCCCCACACAGGCCTTGATTCTGCTGCAGATTTTGTCAGCAGAAGTGTTTTCCCATGAGGAAACCCTCTGACATAAGGATTCCCCAGGCTGGGCAAGGCTATCTGCAGACAGGTGTTTGTACCATGGTGACCTGTGCTCTATGGGGATAGAAATCACTTTGACAATAGACGTACTTTCAATAAAGACAAAGTGATACGTCTCTCTTGTTGGTAAGATTAATACATCATATGCATTCTAAACACTGTCTCCTGAGCTGTCTGGCTTGAATTTTGGGTAATACAAATGCTATTTTTTTTCTTCTTCCTGCTTATAGTATCCTCCAGTTGAAGAAATAGCTTTTCACAGGAGAGACCACACTTTGCAATGCTTTAATCTTTGTAAATGTGGAAATCTGATCTTTATAATCACTTCCAATTATTTCTTATAGCAGACCTTTCTAACCCTAAGAGGTTATTGATGTAATTGTGTTTCCTCCTTGTTAGGCAAATTATATCCTGTAAAGTGTCTTGAGCAAAATTAATGGCTCCATTTTTTATTGATCTTTTTGGCTCATACAATTGATTTGCCTTTCAGTACTGATTGGCTGATGATACCCACAGTAAGAGCTGATAAATAAATCCTTTCCTCGTGCAAAGCATCAGGAAAGAAATTGCCCACTGAAATCTTTCTCTGTTCAGTAGGTGTTTAACTGATGCAGAAAGGAGATTTGTCACAATGAATAAAAACTAAAGGTCGTGGTTTTTTATAATGGGAGAAGATAATTCTTGATCATTGAATCTGCTTTTTATTGTCACAGGCAGACTATTCCCTCTGGAAAATACCCTTCTCCCTAAAATATCCTTCCCTTGTAATTTTAACTGATCATCAAGTTCACTAAACCAGCCAAAGAGGATGAAAGATGGGCAATGGATGCATAATGATATAGGATGTGAAGCTTCTCTTTTCTGTAATATTACCAGCAATACCTTGGTGTCATCCAGCCAGGAGTCCAGTATGGGGCATTTTTAAATCAATCCTTATCCTAACTGAAAGGGATACACTAGCCTGGAGATGCAAAGGTAAAGCTTCTTTAAGACTTTGGAGAACCATTTCCTCTCTAATCATCTTCAGGACTATCTTTTAAATGCTGAAGATATCAAATGTCAACAGATATGTACAAAGTTTTTCCAAAAGTGTCAAAGCCTTAAAAACACAAAAGCAAAGCCTGGGGTATCATTGTGCAACATGGGTTCAGTTGTGAAATGTGCTTGGATCCACTGGCCTGTGCCAGTCCTGTTTTGGGGGACAGAAAGGGTGTGGAGACCATTTCCTTGTGAGCATTTTAACTCTCTGGTCCCAAGTAGCAGACTTGGATAAGATGCTGACAATTTTTACCACCTCGAAATGTGAACAAGAGGTGTTTGTGCTCAGTATTCAAGCTCTTGGCAGTTTCTCCACCTGTACAGCATCCCACAGAGTCAGAATTCCAGAGCTAAAGTATTAGGTACCATTGACATGTGATTTTAAGGGTTATTATTTGAAATCAAGAGTTATGCTGTCCATAGAAACATACCAGGAGAATCAGGATCTGACACCACCTTCCTCATGCTGAAGTTAACAGTATGACGCCTTTTTTGCAGGAGCAGGACATGAGAAATCTGCTTCCACAAGAGTTGCTGAAGGTCAGAAATGATGAGATAATCAGAATTGGGCCCTTTGATTTTTTCTTCTGTTCTGTTCTAACCTTCTAACCTGCTGCTTCTTTCTGTCAGAAGATGCAGAGCAATATTAATTTCTCTCACACAAACCACATGCTCTTATTAAACAGACTCCTGCACCTGGCTCGTGGCTCCTCGAGTGCTCCTTTGCATATCCCACTCTCTAATTGCCAGCTTCAGTGACCTTCAAGTGCTTTGTGCAAAATGCTGGAGAATGACCAAGAGCAATGTTTTAATAACTTCACTAGCATGTTAAAATGGGGGGGGGAATCTACTTTATTGTGTGGAACAGCTGGTACTCATTTCAATAGGATTTACTGAAAACTTTTTTGCTTCTGGGTTTAGGATGACTCATAATTGATCCCAAGAGGACAGCTCAACTAATCTCTGAACAAAACATAATTATGGTAAGTATTTTGGAAAATTTAATTATTCTGCCCTTGGGAACTTACAGCCTTTAGAAGAGATCCGCTTCTTACCACATTTATTTGGACTAGTGGTTTGTAAAGGGACAAATAACATTTAACTCCCATCATAAAACAACCTTAATTTTGGCCTCATTAAAAAATTGATCAAGGCACATATACTTTACTCCAAATGGCATTGGTGTGTGGGCCAAGACCCAGGTCCTCAAAGGCATACAACTGTCCAGACAGGAATTAGCCATCTAATACTCGGTGATTTCGATGGAATTATTTACTTAACAGCCGTTGTGGGTCTGAGATTAAATCCTAGTGGGCAGCTGGGTACCAGCTGGCATATGTGATGCTTCATAAATGCTGATGTTGCACAGCAGTGACTGAGATGCTGAGAGAGCAGCTCTGACACCTTTGGCTGATTAATATGGGAGATGATGGTTTGGGCAGCAGAGGCAGAAAGCAGAGCAATGTCAATGCCATCAGGCAGAAAAAGGAAACAGTTTCACACAAGGGCAGCAAAGACCCCACTCTTTCAAGCATTAGAAGAAATTTTCCACGATTCACTATTTCTCTATTGGTCAAGCATATTGACAAACATCCTCTGAATGGCATCATATTTTGTGCGTTCAGACATTCTCTTGAGCACCTGGCAAAAATATATTGAGGCAAAGATCCATTTTGGAGTACAATCAAGTAATGGGTTGCACATTAAAGTAATAGCAAATTTTTCACAGCCAGGTAACGTTTGGATTTTGGTTTCCACAACTCCTGTTGGAGATGTGATCTCAACAATAAAAATTTCATTTTTCCAGCAAACGGTGAGTAGAACAATATATTCCTGATTTGTTTTAAGAGGGACGTCTCAGAGTTAAATATGGCTTCTGCTCTTAGACTCCAGGAAAGACAGTATAGAAATGTTTTAAGTGAAAAAAAAAATTACTTGATAAAAGAAAAACCTTTAAAATGAAAAAAAAAAAACTAAACCAAACAACCAAATCCCATACCCAACCAAACTGCAAAACAAAACAGAACAACAGCAAGGGGAAAATAAAAATATTTTCTTCTGACTTCAAATGAGCATTCATTCTTTCTGTCTGTGATAAAACAGTCAAAATAATTGAAAGAATCTATCTTAGTGTCCCACAAAAATAATGCCTCCTCTATTTAAACAGTGTAAATATATTTTTGCTGGCAGGAAAAAATATATTATAAGTCTACACTATTTTCTCAATTCCCTGAGATAGCCTTAACAGGACCCTGAAGCTAAACAAGTGTTCACACTTATCAAATCCATTTTCACTACATACCTGGCACAGTAATGCTTGAGAATGCAAACAGGTTGGTGGGTATCAGTTTATGCAGTCTACTGAGAAGTGTGGATTTAACTGTTGTATCACTAATTTCCACCATGTAAAACTTCAGGAGCTTACATCAAGTGATAACATTGACACCAGAAAGCTATGGAGATGATCTTGGATCCATTTGCATCACTGGTGCTGTAGGGATGGTGTGTGTGAGGCATCAGCTCCCACCTGCACACTAATTTCAGATCCAGCCAGGGGCTGCAGATGTGGGAAGGGACAATTTGGAGCCAGATGTGGGCATCTGCCCTCTCTCGTGGACACAAACTGCACTGGTGCTCCTAGGATGACTTTGTCATCATTGGGAGGGTGGAGATGGAAACACCCATCAGAAAAATAGGCAGCCCTTCTGAATCCATAAATCATGGAACCAACCCTCGTGGATTCACTCAGCCCCAGGTTTGGGCAAAGTTGCAGCTGTCTGCATGGGAAAGGCCCTGCAGTACCTATCAGCTGTGGTGCTGTTTGGGGAGCAGGTGTCCCAGGGGGTTTGCTCTGTGAATGGCACTGCTCAGAGCATTTGAGAGGTGGCTCACTAGGAAGGTGTGTTTGTATAATCTGTATGTGTGACTTTTATTTTGTTTTGGTATGGCTATGCTTTACTGGGGAGGGCTGTAATTTCAAGAGGCTCCAGTAAGTACTGCTTGCTGTGTTGTGGACAATATTCACATTATCAGCACTCTGGAGAGCTGGAGAAAGTGTCCTGCAAAATAGAAATGCATGGGTTGGTATTCAAAGACCTCAGTCAATTTATTTGTCTTGCAAGTAGAAGATTCATCTATTAATTTCTGCCAAATATCAAGTTCAAATTCAGACGCAAATCTGGAAGTCAGGCTGGAGACCCCTTCCTCCTCATCATCACCAGTAACAGGAGGTTTTGGGTCAAGATGCCCCTGTGCAAATCCATTAGCCTTTAGCTGGTCTGTAGGATTTCTGCTGCTGGGCTCAGTGCATTGTTTGCAGACTAGAGAGTTATACAATAGAAAATGTACATTCATGTCTGTGACTTCTGCTTTTGATTTGCAAGATGATCTTTATTGATGAGCCATCTTTTCTCCTTTTTATTTTCTTCTTCATTGTTTATGAGCATTTCAAACAGCTTTCTTTCTTTCTCCATCTTTTCTGGGGCTTTTTATTGACACTAATGCGTGGCAGTTGTTTAAATGAATAATTGAGTGGATTCAGGTTGAAATATTGATTAATTGTTAAGGAGTCTGGGTAGCTGTGTGTGGGTGTACAAAGGGCTTGCACATTTGAAAAGGGAAACACCAGGAAAGAAAAGACCATATTTATTGTGTGGTTTTGTCATAAATTACTAAAAAGCTTTAAAAAATAATATTATAAGTTTTTCAGCTCCAGATCTGATCTTGCTGTAAGAAGAGAATATGATTTTCCACATTACACTGCTATGAAGAAGGAATGTGTGGCATGCCCATGCCTACTGGCAGAGAGGCAAAGAGAATCCAGCCACCACATCCAGATGTCCTTGTCACACCATTGTGGGGCCTGATTGTACTTGAATGCTGGCTGGTATTTGAAATTCAGGTCCCTTTCCCAAACTGTACATTCCTCAGCAGCCAGATTACAGTTCCCCCAAATGTTCAAACCATGAATGATTCCCAATATCCATCCATATGAAAGCTTGGAGGCTTTGAATTTATGGTGCAGTTTTGTGGTCCTGATGGCAAATCCTCAGCTGAAAAAAACCTGTTCTGTTGAAATCAGGAAAGTCACAGTGGTTTAGAACAAAATTGGAATAAATTTTCTTAGCAGAAGCAGTTAATGGAAGATTGAAATATCCTGTAGGATGCTGCAGCCCAATGGATCACTGATTTCAGGAAGCAACAGATACTCTCAATCGCAGATCTCCCCTGCTGTCTCTTGCATCTCCATTTCTTGCATCAGGAGGTGGCAGCTGTGTGACAAGGCCAGTTACACTGCTGAAATCAGCTGAGTTGGTTTAAATTTACTATGGCAAAAGTGGGATCAGAATTTGGTTTCCTCTCTTTATACCTTAGACACCAGTGTTTGTTAGATTGCTGCCTAGATGGAGACTGGCCAGGAAGAGCCGGGTTTAAGAAAGAGATAAAACCAATTCTATCAGTAAGCAGGAAGAAAAAGCTACTCTTCTACTTGCTGATCCATACAAAAAAGCGCCCATTTTTCTTTCACAGAAAGACCCAAGGAAGTGATTTTTCATTCTGGACAAAACTGCAGGAACGACATGAAAAGTGCTTTTCCCAAGGATTTTTCTCCAAGGCAGATGCACCTCGCATCCCAATGACCACAGAGGGTTGGTGTGCTGTGCATTCCCAGTGCTCCAGAGGAGGATGGGGTGTATCAGTCCTGAATTACAAGTGAACAAGGCATGTCCTCCTGCTACATCCAGATCAGGGTGATCTGTCTGCCCATCGGTCTCAGCAATGGTGCTGCTGCCCATCATCAGGATATGTCAGCACTTGCCATGCAAAACTCACTGGCAATAGCAGTTTTTGACTGTTCCATTATCATTCATTTCACTATCAGGCTGCAAAACCCATGTGGCTGAGAGACCCAGAGAGAGAATTAAAGGAGCCCTTTCTGTGTGAAATAAGCAGTAAATCTCTGAAGTAGTTGTCTGTTTTGGTGTATCTGGTGTGCAAGCCTGGACATTCTGTTTCTGATGGCATCAATTTATTACATCAAGAGCTGTGGCGTCACTATCAGAAGCTCCAGATGTTTCTGTGCCTGCACGTGGAAAGTCAAAGCAAGGAGGGGATTCTGGCTTTGACTATTTTTTGTTACATATTTTTGTTGGAAGTGGTGATCTGAGGCAAGCATGAATTTTAAGAGGAAAAGTAAAGTTGCAGAGACCAGTGCTCTAGAGATTTCTGCCTCTCAGCATTGAGTAACACATTTCCACAAGCCAGAGCGTTGGCTTCTAAGAGAGGGGAACAAACAGGGCTATAAGGATTCATTTTTCTCCCAGAGAGCCGTGTTTGCTGCTTTGTAGGCAGGTTTGTAACCCTGCACAACACTCTTTATTCCTCACTTGGCTAGTCCATGACTGGTATCAATGCCTTCCTTGCTGTAGCTTTGTGCTTTGTGCTGTGAAAGATTGGCACTGCTGGGGTGAGAAACAAGCAGCAGGCTGGAGGAGACTCAGCTCTGAGGAGGACGACCAAAAGAAGATATTTGGTCTTTTCAGCGACCAGACAAAAGCCCTTTGTGTTTGTGCTTTCAGATCGTGACCCCACATCTTGTGATTTGATAAATCAATATCTCCAGAAACAATCTGGCCAGGCCTGGATTTCAAACATCCCCAAACAGTAAACTACTTCAGAGCTGTGCTGCATAACAGGGGTGAGTGGAGAGGTCATTTGTCTATATCTCTATGATCAAGAAGTTGTGCCTTGTAGCCCTGCTGAAGGTCTTAGCACAAACAAACTCTCTAATACCCAGCTGAGAACTAAAAAGCTGCAGTGAAACTTGCCTGGTTTTAGAAGAAGCAGAATCAGACTAGCATTAAGTGTTTCCTAAAACTTTAGTTTCCCTGGAATTTTTTTGACAATTCAGATTCATTCTTTGATGTGTTACCAGCAGAAATACTCATATCCAGTATAACTTGAAGAAACAGAAATGTTTCTCTCATGAAAGAAGCACCAGCATGAAGGCCTGGACCTTTGCAGCAGCCAGTGCAAGATGTCACAAGAGTGTTAACAACATAAGAGTGACCATACCAATTCGGATAAAATGTCTATTAATGCCAGCAGTGCATCCTGCTGCTGCTTATCAAGCCTCACTGCTCAGGTCCTGCAAATCCCTGAGGTGGAGGGACTGGCTCAGGAAAAGCTGTGAGAGGGCTATGCTGAGAGCACTGAGTGTGAGGGGCTCAGCCAGTTGTGTAGTGTTTCCCAGCTCTTCCCTGCCATAAGGACAACAGCCACCTACAGCCATTGATAACTCAACTAATGCTTAACTGTAAGGGGAATAAAATCTGAAACAAATCACACAGTCTAAGGTTAGTTTGTTCTTCTCATACCTTTTACAAACCTGAATAGTGAAACTATCAGGCTTTCAGGCTGTTGCTATCCCAGGTCCCCGTGCAGTCCTTTCATTTTCCACCTGCAACCTCCTTCTGATCCCAAGAGAGCTTTAAGGGAAAGGTAAAATGTTGCCATTGGTATTTTGGCTATTTCATCTCTGGGCTCCCCTAGGAGGAGTGGATGCCCTGGTCAGCGGCTGGAGTTCACTTTTCCTATTTGTCCCAGCACCTCTTCTGTGATTATTCAGTCTCAGACAGACCTACAGGCTGTACAAGACTTCTCAGTTTTTTCCACTGCAAACACCTGTACAAAGAATTTACTAGCTGCCTAGCAGTGCCCTTGTCTTCCCTGAGTGATCATTGTCCACTGGGATCATCAGTTGGCCCTACAGGCTCTCTAGGCAGGCATTTTGCTCCTGGTGTATTGGAAGAAGAAATTACTATTTGTTTTAATCTTTTAGTCAATTGCTTCTCAAATTGTTTTTTTTTTTTCATGAGCCTGATTTTATTTTGTGTTTACTAAAAAGAATTTATGATACTTCACTAGTATTTTTATTACTATTATTTGTTTTGGGTACAGTTTCAGTCTGTGGAATTATGCCTTCTTCATTCTAATAACCTCTTTTTCTTTGCTGTTTCATCACGCTGCTTTCCTTTTATCCTTTCTCAAGAGTTCCTTAATGGGTGGTATTCACTGTGCTTCCAGTTTCACATCCTTCAGTAGTCTTCATACTGCCTAAGAGGTTTTAATTCCCTCAGCTGGTTGTTTTAACTTTTTAACAAGCTTCCTCATTTTTACCAAAGTTGTCTATTGGAGTTTAGCTCTACTGCACTGGACTTTTTTTGTGGTGGTCAGGATATTGAATCTCAGTTCACTTCAGTCTCTGTTAAAAGTGGGGCTTCCACTGTGCAGATCTGAATCAGACCCAGTGCATTGCTCAGTGTGAAGGCAGGCACGGGTTGCTTTTCATCTCACCATCTGCTCCAATGGACTATTGCAGATAACTGAAACCCTGCATCTATTAAAAAGATAATTCCTATTTCACTGAGGTCGTTGCAATAACCAATTTAGAGGATCCACTTGAGGAATTTGCTGGCATACAAAGCTGAAACCTGTGCTCCTGAAATTATCCATTCACAGCCAACCTCCATGAACAGGGTGGAGAACAAATCAAAGAATGGGAGCTACCCTTGAAATTTGGCTCATAATTTCCCCTTGCACGCATTTATTTCAGTTCATCAACAGCCAGTGCTTGGTCTTTGCTGGGAGTGGGAATGCTGCTCCCTATTTCCCTAATTAACCCCTTTTGGGTGATTTGCCCATCCCTTCCAGACAGCCTGGACCTGCAGGTGGCTGCAAGGCAGGAGAGAAGAGAATCTTAACAGAGGCACAGAAGGAAAATCCCCTCCAACTGCAAGCCAAACCCAGTCTTTGGGGGTGTGTTTGTACCATATGGCACCAAACAGCTCTGAAAAACAAACCTGGCAGAGCAGGCTCTGCATACACAACCTAATGTTGGTTCTTGCTGTTATTTCACACTTCTTAGGTACAGCTCTGGGAGGTCTTCAGCATATGCCAGCATAACCCAAATATGTACTCTGTCTTTTTTTTTTTTTTTTTTTTTTT